>CAODLS010749216.1:0-31379 GCA_948243855.1 Flueggea neowawraea
AAGGTAAATCTTCCAACCTTAATTATATATGTTGATTTGCATGGGTCCTTTGAGAAATTCAAGGCATTAAATTTTGTTATATCCGCTGTCATGTATGTATATGAATGTCATATTTTAGCCGAGAATTCCAACAGTAGCTAGTTGACAATTGGTGGAGGTATCGGTTGCACTTAGACTGCCTGATCAACAGAATTTGACTCTTGTGTTCTTATTCCAATTATGAGTAACTAAATTCTTTTCTAGTCAATATACAATCAAAGTTGATCTTTAATTAATTATCAGGTTCTGTTTTAATTGTTCTTTACTGTTTATGCATTTATTCTATTTTTGTTCTTGAATGATTTATTATTATTCTGTTGATTGATTTGATAACGACAGATTGAATTGATTGATATGATAATATATTACCAGTTAGATTCATAGATCAGTGATTGCGTGTCTAGCATAGGTGATAAATTGATGTTGTTGTTGTGATAATGGGCTTCGACTGTCATTGATGGAATAGAATAATCTTGCCTAAATAAACTGCGGCTTCCGAGTTTGTTAGCTTGGGTTGAGTCTTTATAATTCTTAATGCAATCAATAAATTAAATTCTGCAGGGCATCCTGGAAATTGTTTGTTGGTTAGGGAAGTAGTTTGCAGTGCATCCTGGAACTAACAAAGCAGTAAGTAAAGATTGATTATTGAGTGTTTCACCTGTAACTATAACTTGTCTGTGTAAACAGTACTAATTTATCTTTTTGTTACCTGTGATCAATTAATTAAGTGAAACGGAGATGTACCTTGGCTAGACTTTTGTGATATTGATTTCTTCATTAATAATTATGCATTCTTGATTTATTTAATTGTTTTGCTTAATTGTTCTGTTCGACTACTTCACAATCAAATCATATTTTTACTTTAATTGTTCTTCTGCAATTAAATAGAATTTTTACCAGTCCCTGTGGATTCGACCATATTTGTCATTGACTTCAGTAATTACTTATTTTAGGTTTAAAGTAGGAATTTAAATTGTTGGTTTTGACACCCATCACCAACCCAGGTAAGCGGTCCCTCATTCATCTCATTTTCTCTCTATTTTTTATTAAATTTTAGTTTTAATTTTATTTAGGGTTAGATTTTTTTAATGATTAATGATCAAATGGTGATTTAAATTAGGTATTTAGATGAAATTGTTGAATGATTGTTGATTGATTGATGGAATTAGATTTTTTTAATAGATTTAATTGCTAGGTCAATTAATTTAGGTTGGACTTAATTTTATTATTATTTTGTCTATTTTTTGTTATCTAGTCTATGGAGAAATTTTTAATCAAGAGATCGAGGAGCAGTGTTGTATGATTAGAATATGTATTCAAATATTTTTTAAAATTTAATGTAATTTTGCTATATATATACATATTGTTTTTTTTTTGTACAAACCGTGTTGCAAGATTCTGGCTAAGCATATTCAACCCTTGCTTAGCCAAAATCCTATATCTGTCACTAAGGTAAATGCTCACAAGATGCGTGTAAATATCTTTGCACATAAAGAGGAAGATAAGATGGTTTGTACATGTTAATTTTGCACATTAACTTTAAGGAAATGAAGACAATTCTTTTTTAGGAAATTACATCCCATGCCCTTTTTTATTTTGATTTCACAAATACAATCCAAGCAATCATGTTTTCTAATACTCGAACATACTATTTTTCATTTCTCTAATACCACACTATTTATATTCTTTTTTTCAGCTTTTCTTTTCCTCTCCTCCCCCCTCTCTCTCTCCCCTCTTTGGCTCTTCCTCCCAGATCGTCTCCGCCTCCATCTTCTTCTCCTTCTTCCTCTTGCTTTACTCCTTGGCCTCCCTCTATTCCTTCTCTCTCCTCCTTCCTCCCTCCTTTTCTTTTATTTCCCTTCTCTCTCTTTTCTTCCCAAACTACTCCCATCCTCCTCCTCGGTTCTCTTCTTCATCGACGAACTTGAACGAACGTGATGTGATTCTACTAGATCGGGATAGAGAGGCGTGGTCAGGGTAGAGAGAAGGGCGACAACGACTAAGGTTTAAAAACCCTAGCTGCACCCTAACAAAAACGACTAAAGTTCACCAAGTTTTAAAAAATTTGGTTTTGTACTCATCTTGCACTCCTCCTATACTCACCTAAAAATTCGTTTTTAGGACTGTAGCTACACCCCTAACGAAAATGATCATTATTTGAATTTTTTAAGAAATTAAAGGTTGAATGCAACGAGATTACACAATAAAAAAGACCCAAGTTCACTAAAGTAGTACTCTATTTTGGTTAACTTTGATGTACTCGAATAATAAAGGAAACATAAAATTTCCAATTTGTTCTCATTGTGTTTGTACTCGTGTTGTACTCCACATGTACTCGGTTATATTAGTAAAAAAAATTTCATTTTTGTTGTGACTCTAGTTGTACTTGTGTTGTTCTCCACATGTACTCGATTATACTAGTCAAAAGAGTCTTTATTAACACTAGTTTGTAGTCGGGTTGTACTTCACATATACTCGAGTTATATTTTGTACTCGGGTTGTGCTCTTTCTTACTAGCTTAAATGGTTTGGTCAAAGCGTAGTCAATTTTCTGACGCGTGGTCAATACACAATCAAACTGTTGTATTTATGATTATTTTATTTCGTGTTTTCATTTTTTGTAAATTTTTTAATTAGTATTGTTTTATAGAAATTGTTTTTTATTTTGTTGTCCAGTTTTATACATCTTTTTTTATTATATTAATAGAGCGACATATACATTCACTACACTTTCCTGTTTCAATTGACGTTGTGCTACTACTACTACTACTCACAAAATTCCAGGTATGTTTCTCTCTTTCAAAGTGTGAATCCCATTCATGGTCAAAAGGGCAAATGTGAATCTTATCCTTTCTTTAGTTTTATAATCATTACAAAAAATATTAATATAGCAGTAAAATGAATCCCGCACGTTCAACTAGTTATTATTTAAAGCTCTTTAATAGTCCCCCAGGGCGTACGGAATGAATATGTTAATCCAATTATCATTCCCTTCTCTATATTTAATCAACAGCTAATATGAAAGCATTTGGTATACAAGAAATAGATGGAGCTTGACAGCCATATAGTTAATTAAGAATTCTTTTTTTTTTTGAACAAAACATTTAATTATGAATTTTAATAATTAAGAAGATACTTGCAAAGCCTGTTTGTTTTATGTTTAATCAAATTGTTTAATTATATGGATATTTTAAGAATGACCTGAATATTTTTTCTATACTTCTCTGCTGCTTCTCCAGAATATATAACAATAGATACAGTTCATCTTTTTATTTTTTACCTGAATGAATTTTCCTCAATGATAACTCTAGAAATTTTCCTCGTATTGTTGTTAATTAGTTAACAAAACTTATCAAACTGTAAAGTGCACCTCCTTCAAATAATTATTTTAAAAAGTGAATTATACATCTTTACGGAAGAAGAAAAGATGCCCTAATATTTGATATATATGCAATAAGGAAATTGCTTCGTTCACATGTTTTTTTTTTTATTAATGTTTCAAGTGTCTGAGATATGACATGGTTTTCCACATTTTCCAAACATTATTTTATATGATACTTTATACTCATAAAAGATCAAGAATGTTTATATAACATGGTATACGTACATATACAATGCCTTTTTATTTATTTACGCAACCCGATCATATCATTTTTGGCCAATATAATGCTTTAATTACATCCAATATAAACATTCTATATGTCCAATGGACTGCTTTAGTTAACATGTAAACAATCCTTAAGCAATGGAGTCGGAATCAATTTCGAGGGTTATTGACGGCTATTGATAAGATCAAGGGGCGATCGATCAATTAAAAATATCAACAGGAATATATTAACTAGTTGACTTTTTAAATTGCAGCGCAAACTAATTGACTAGGCCATTAAGCTAGCTGTCGACGCAATTCCTCCTCTAAATGAGTCTTCAACATGATGATCATATCTAATTTCGTCATTATAAACCTGACATTTGCGTTTACTGCACAGTATGATTATTCGGAGTTGCTTTTTTCGGCTAGTGTGTGGATTTTAATTCAAAAATTATATGTCAATGCCCAAATTGAATGATTAATCTAGCTCGTGCCGCTGGTGTATCGTCATCGTTGTTATTTTTAATTTGACTTAATGGTTAATGAATTTTTAATGCAAATAAAAATCGGATTAAACTTCAAATTGCAAGTTGAGCATAAAGTCAAAACAACTTAACGATGTCCCTTTTTATTTTATTTTTTTCACAAAGAAAACAAAGAGTTGCTATATAACTACCTCACGAATTAGAGTATGGAGATTTCTTCCCTCCTTATAAGTACAATTTTTCTCTGAAATTTGAATTCTTTTGACAGGCATCTACATATGAGCATTATACTAACTAGTTAATCAATAGTTTATCGATAAATCTATCTATCAATATATATATATATATATAAACTGACGAGTTTTCTTCTTCTTTTACCAAGTGGATTGCATTGTACATTGACATGTGGCATTTTAATCTCTTTTTGTGGCTTTTAATTCATTGCTTAAGCCTCCTTTATTTACAAATGCCTTCCAAAAAATAATTGTTAAAATTAGAACTCTACTGATGGCTTCAAATTCATTGCTTAAGGCTTCTTCATCTACTAATGACTTCCATTTTTGTAACTCCATATAAATTCATTTTTTTAATTTCTATTGGGACAAAATTAAAATATACTTGTTTTACAACATATTGAATTATTCCGAAATGTCATTGGAACTCTTTTTTTGTAATTCTCTATAAAATAGTGTTTTAATATTTCATATACTTTAAAAATTTAATGATTATATTTATGAGCATCAATATTTTGTCTGCTCTTTCAGTTTCTCTCCTTCCATTAATCTCTCCATCTTCTTATAGATATGATTTATGAACATTTAAGTCCATCTTTTTTCTCTTTGCTCTTTTTATATATATACCATCATTTTTTATATTTCAGGGAAAAAGATGGGCATCGTATGAGTCTGACTTAGTATTAGGAGTTTGTTCAATTAAATGTCTTTAAGAGGAGTAGGTGCAAGGGAGATAAATTCCTCGAGATGCACTTCCAAGAAGGTTTTGCAAGAAAGAGAGCAATGAAGCTATGCGAGACGAGCTGCTTCATCAAGATCTATTAGTTTCTTTTCTTAAATCTTAATTGTACAATTTTTTTGTGATTTGACTCTAAACATACATTGTAGAATATAATTATGTTGTTTCTATTCCTTATTTAGAGAATTTGGAAAAGGTAAGCATATGAATGAGGAGAGTTCTTTTTTATTGGATTATTGGCATTTTCATCTTCTTTAATGATTCATTTATGAAGAGACTAGAAGAATATATATATGACCATGACAGTTGAACATCGTGAGTCAAAGATAAAATTCTTTAGTACAAAATTTATTACTTTGATATAGTACACGTAAACCACATTTGTTTGTATCAATAGAGATTTTGTTCATATTTCTTGAACATAATATGTACTAGATTTAGATCACCACACATTATCATAATGATCCAACAAATCAATGTAAATATTTTGAATTATAAAGTCTCCTCAATAGTAAGTATATTTTTTATACTAAATATTATAATGACTCATTTGAGGTATTATTGCAGGTGGGAGATCTGTTTTTAAGAGAAATTAATTGAAAGGGTGCTATAACATATAGAAGAATTAAAATTGAAAGGGTAATAGTTCGATGAGAAAATTAATGTAGATTAGAGAAATGAATGTAAAAAAATAAATGTTTGAAATATATAAAGAAACAATAAAAAAATAAAATAAGAAAATCATAATGCAAGTAATAAAAAAATAAATCTGAAAAAAGAAATCATATATAAAAATAAATAGTAAACATTAATTCTAAAATGTTAATTTCACTTTTTTATATTTAATTTTATTTTTACATAAATAAAAAAAAAAGTTTTAATCGCCGTGCACAGTACGCACAAAGTGCTTGTATGGTTTAATTATTGATAAATAAAATAACTTCCAAACAATGCAATGAAGAAAACACGTGGCCCTATGGAAATTGAAGAAAAAATTTAGCCAGCTTTAATTGGAAATTAATTGGAACTGCAATAATTTAAATATTTTGTTGTGCAGTGATTGAGATAATAAGTTAGGAGTAATCACAGTTACCCCACGTCACTCTCAAGTATGGTGCCACAAGGAACTTCTTTGTATCTTTCCTTTGTGTTCTTGCCCTAATTAAGCCGGCCAGCCTCATATAAATAGTTCTATGAATCTAATTAATAATATCGTCTCTCTCTAGAGTCTCTAGAGAAAGATGAAGTACTAAAACTACATATATATAGTTGTGTCAAGAGTTATTTTTAATATTAAAAAATTAGAAGTTCGACTTTTAATAAGAATTAATTAAAAAAGATTAAAATATTTAAAGAAGAAAAATTAATTAATACATGTCATAATTATTAAGAACTCAAATGGTTAATAAAATTTGAGAAAATTAAAGTTTGGACGAGAAATGTGGGGAAAAAAGTGAAAATTTTGTATTCAAAATATAAGATAATTAATTATTAGCATTCTCCCTCTCTTTAATAGACTCGACTTAGCTAAATCAATTAGAGTTATGTGTCACTTATATACCAAGTTAACCTAATTGAGTTAACATATTCGTGAGTATGACCGTTTTTATTTGAAAAAACTGTTAATTGAGGTAGTTGGGTATTGGCTCACAAGAATTGCATGCCAATCATCACGAGGCATCCGCGATTGCTTGTTACCAGTTCCTATCCTTTTTTTCCCCTCAAGAACAATCTAGTTGACTCCAACCGGTCTCCTTCTTTCAAGACAGCCTTTTTTTTTTCAACTATGTATTATTATCTCTTCATTTTTAGGTTTATCATCATCTACTGATTATCGATAGAATGCTCGTGTGGTTTATTTATGTTAGTTTCAATTTTACTTAAAGATGTTTTTCCTATTGAACCAATTATTCTGACCTTACTATCCACGCACCTTTTCTTTTTATTAAGAGGTTCATTCCTCTAAAACTACGGAACGGATTTAACTTAGTGGAAGTTCAATATGACATATAAAGAAAAGTCGAAGCAATTTCTAAACTCACATAAGCTTGAAACCATAGACTTTGATAACACTGAAACCTAAAAATGGATAATTAACCATAAGCTTTGACAATACTGAAAAATAAATGGATAATTGCTAATATTTTATTTACTATACACGTAAGCACCAATTTAAATTAACAAGTGTCCTTAAGGCATTGCATAACATTTTATAATATAGTTTTCATAATAAATATCTGTCAAGAAAAAACGGTGATAAAAGAATGCGGAATAACAAAGAGCAATCACACAAGAACCCAAGATTTACGTGGTTCGGTCCATCGACCTACGCCCATGGACAAAGAGCTTAATAATTCTATTATTCAGAGTCAAAAGCAACAAAAAACATACAAGATTGTTCTCAAACCACCTATTTATAGTTTACAATGAAACCCTAACCAAAATAGGTCACTCGAAACCCTAATTCACGTATTAGAACCCTTTCCTAAGCAAGAATCACGTCCAGAATAGGTTACATGGGAAAACTGGGCAAAACACGGTCGAGATCCTGCAAGACACGGTCGAACATCCCTTATCCGTGTAATAAAACACAAGACACAGTCGTGTCCCAGGCCATCTAACACACTGTTTCTCCGTTACATGGCCGTTTCGTCTCCAATCCGTACCATTTCGACTTTGCTTCATCAACTATCAATCATGGCTTCAATCTTGACCAATAAAATCGACTTCAACATTAACAATTCTCCACCTTGAAGTGGATTTTCTTCCTTATACAACTCATCCATAAAATTACTCCTCTGTCACACCACCCCGAAGGGTCTTAAGTCCTGCAACAACGAACCAAGTCCAACCCGGACTTGCCTCCACTAGCGCTAGCTTTCCATCCACTCCTAACAACATAACACCCCGTATCTTTTCCTATGTCATCCAGTGATGAACTTTTTACATCACCAACATAATTACCATGCCTTGGTACACTTGTTGTTAGACCTCGTGAATCAACTTGATTGATCTTTTCATGTTCCAGAGTCTCAATCACAAACTCCACCCGTTTTTCCGCAGAACTCACAACGGTCCTTAAACCATTAGCAACTACCGAGCTGTCAATCAATGTGTAAATGTCATTCCACAATCTACCCTCCATCAGAACCGAAGATCCCTTGCACATCCGAATTCCTCCACCTCTCCCAGAGAAACTATAACCATGCTCGACAAAGCACCAATAGAGATCAAGTTCCTTCGCAACCCAGGGACATACCAAGCATCAAGTTTCCTGATCATCCCATCATGCATCCTGATCTTCAAAGAACCACTACCTTCAACACTTAGTTTCTCACCATCTCCCAATTTAACATTGTTTTTCCATTCTTTAAAAGAATCAAACAGTTTTCTAAAAAAATTCATGTGATAAGTTGCACATGTGTCAATAACCAAGCTATCTTCAGATCTACATGCAGAAACAGTCAACACTTCACTGCTCTCTTCCTCATCAAAATTATCCTGAAACTCCACAGAATTATTCTGAACAACTGCTACACTTGATTTCCCATCGTTTCTCCTATGTGGACAATTCTTTTTCACATGCTCAATCTCCTTACAGTGATAACATCTTAAACCATGATTCTTACCCATTCACTTGCCCCTACTAACGGTTAATTCGGACTCCACTCTGTCTCCACCCGAACCAGAAGTTAACATCTTCAATTCTTTAGACAATAGAGCATCATTCACATCATTAACAGAAATTTCATCTCTACCACACATGATAGTATCAACAAAACTCTCGTATGACTCAGGCATTGAATGCAATAGAAACATAGTTTGATCATCATCAATGTCACCACCAACACCTTTCAAATATAACACAATCCTATTAAATTTATCAAAATGTTCTTTTACCTGCATGCATTCTGAGATCCTCAAGGTATATATCTGCCTTTTTTGATAAAGTTTGTTCGACAGTGATCTCTTCTGATACCTACTCTCCAGTTTCTTCCACAAGCCTGTTGCAGTAGTTTCATCAGTCATTTCCCTTAAGACTTCATCCGCCAGACTCAATAGAATTATACTATGCGCTCTCTTCACAGCCTCCACTTTCTGCGACGTTGTCAGTTCTACAGATAATTTCTCTTCACCTAGAATCGCCTCCTCACACTTCTACTGAACTAGAATCGCCTTCATCTTTAGCTTCCACAACGTGAAATCATTCAACCCATTGAATTTTTCAATATCGAATTTGTACGAAGACATATTTTTTCTGCAGAACGAACCCAAAGTTTCTGAACAAACTTCTGTAGCTCTGATACCACTTGTCAGGAAAATTTGGCGATAAAAGAATGTTGAATAACAAAGAGCAATCACACAAGATTTACGTGGTTCGGTCAATCGACCTACGTCTACGGACGGATAGCTTAGTAATTCTATTATTTAGAGTCAAAAGCAACAAAAGGCATACAAGATTGTTCTCAAGCCACCTATTTATAGTTTATAATAAAACCCTAGCCAAAATAGGTCACCCAAAATCGTAATTCACATATTAAAACCCTTTCCTTAGCAAGAATCACGTTCAGAATAGGTTACACGGGCAAACTGGGCAACACACGGTAGAGATCCTCCAAGACACGGTCGAACATCCCTTGTCCGAGTAATAAAACACAAGGCACGACTATGTCTCAGACCGTGTAACATACTGTTTCTCCATTACATGACCGTTTCGCCTCCAATCCGTACCATTTCGACTTTGCTTCATCAACTATCAATCATGGCTTCAATCTTGATCAAGAAAATCAACTTCAACATTAACAATATCCAATTGAATACAGCGGATACAAAAAATTAAAGAAAAACAAGAGGACAACAAATAAATTCCTCACGAACACAGAATGCAAGACATATAGGTCTCCCTCGGTCACCACCGAGCAAATCAACATTCCACGGCAGGGAGTATTTGCCTGCATAGTCATACTCAGTAGGAGTACGCCACTACCTGTAGCTCCCGACTTCTTTTTTTGCTGACAAAAAAAAAAGTCATCGAGGTTGTTGTTGTGAAAGAGTTGACTTGAAAAAGAAAAACAATTAACGACGAGTATATACTTAGATGCTTCAGTTATTCGCGGATATGAGTGCTTAAATAGCAGGCCAACTCTTCACTCTTTCACCGTACCCCTATATCTCCCATCTCTCTGTCTTCTGGAGCACAGAAAATAAAAGTGCAGGTCAGTCTCTCTCTTTCTCTCTCTACTCTCCTTTTGTCTCTGACAAATCAACTCCTTTTAGATTGTGAAGAATGACACACTTCCTCCTTTCTTGGATCTGATCTGTTGAGTTCTGATATGGATTTAGTAGGGCATCACTTTTTAGTTAGTGGAGAACTTATATGAGGTCTATGTATCACTGTAGCACTAATATAAATAATGTTACTTAATTAGAATTAGCCACTTTCACATAAAAGCAAGAAGGAAGAGTTCGTTCCCCTCTCTCCATTGAGATTGAATTTTTAATTATTATGAATTTTTCATTCCATAAGTTTCGGTCAATGTATATTTTTGTTAAAGTTCCATAGCTTGGTGCATGTATAATGGACAAAGAGTACTCTCTTCATGACGTGCATTATTCGAAATGCTTTAAGTATTCATATTTGTTTAATGCTGCGGTTCTGGTTCATGACTTTTTTTCTCTGCTTCTTCTTTTAATGTTATAGTCAACACCAAACTAGCTGGTACACGAGAAAAATGGTGAAGACTATTTTAGTGCTTCTATTTCAAACGATTGCTTAGGCATAGCCTCTTGAATCTTAATCTGATAATTAACCGGCTATACACACAACATTAAAAGAATATTTTATTGTTTATCTAAACAACAGTTTATCAGCATACTACAGTTTTAAATAAATAAAACATTTAATGTAAAATTAATTGAGTTGTAATTTTTAGTAAAGTTATTCTCTATATTTTTTTATTCATCTTTGTTATTTTTTTTTATTTTTTTTGTTATAGTTTTTGTTAACGGAGATTGGGTAATTTTTCCTAACAGAGGACATTAGGCGGGTTTGTTCGTTCCCGCTGATTTCCACGATTTGCTTGAGCTATTATTGAGGTTTCTGTTTAGCCATTAATGAATTCGGCCTGCAACTGGGCTCCCGTCAATAGAGGCTTGACTTTTCCACTCATCATTTCATTTTCGTAGTCTCACTTAAGAAGTCTAATTGTTGAATTTTCTTCCATTGCCTGTCTGTCGCTAGTTGGACATGTCAAGCTATTATCAATAAAATTTGGGGCGTATATTAAATGTTTTGGAAAATATGAGTCAACGATCCAAAGGTCAAAAAATTCTTAGCCAATAAAAACTCTTTGACGTGTATCAGTACTGATAGAATGATAGAATTGCCACGAAACAACAACAGCCAACAGGGTAGTTCATCAATCCATTCCATCGCCATGTTAGGTGAACTGAAGTTTTGGCAGAGTTTCCGTATAAAAATAAACATGTCACTGCTTACATGACATTAAAAGGAAACAAATTCATCAGCATGTGAACATGATTTATCCTGTCTTCTGCAATAATTCATTCACGTACAATTTACTTGATGAATCTTGTAAAGTAAAATTAGTGTTAATTGACGTGTAAATTGTTGTTGTGTGCAGAGAAAATTTAAACAGAGTTGTGCTGATAGGGGAGGACTATTCATCAACCATGGCTGGAGAACAGTTGGGAGTGCTTAATGCACTCGATCTTGCAAAGACACAATGGTACCATTTCACTGCAATTGTGATTGCAGGAATGGGATTTTTCACAGATGCATATGATCTTTTCTGCATTTCAATCGTCACCAAGTTGCTAGGCCGTATCTATTACACCGTAGAAAATGCACCTAAGCCAGGAACCTTACCACCAAATGTGTCGGCCGCGGTGAACGGTGTGGCTCTGTGTGGAACACTGGCCGGCCAGCTATTCTTTGGCTGGCTTGGAGACAAAATGGGTAGAAAGAAAGTGTATGGAATAACACTGATTCTGATGGTTGTGTGTTCCTTGGCGTCAGGACTCTCTTTTGGTCAATCTGCAAAGGGTACCATAGCCACACTGTGCTTCTTCAGGTTCTGGCTTGGGTTTGGCATTGGTGGTGACTACCCTTTATCAGCAACGATTATGTCTGAATATGCTAATAAGAAGACCCGTGGCGCGTTCATTGCTGCAGTGTTTGCAATGCAAGGATTCTGGATTTTGGCGGGAGGGATTGTGGGACTCATTGTGTCAAGTGCTTTTGATCACAAGTATAAGGCTCCTACTTATCTGGTCGATCCAGCAGCTTCAGTAGTCCCCCAAGCTGACTATGTGTGGCGTATAATTCTTATGTTCGGCGCTCTCCCGGCACCCTCACTTACTACTGGCGTATGAAAATGCCTGAAACCGCACGTTACACAGCTCTTGTTGCAAAAAACTCGAAACAAGCAGCCGCAGACATGTCTAAAGTGTTGAATGTTGATCTTGAAGCAGAGGACACCAAAGTACAGAGAATTGTAGAGGAACAAAAACATTCATTCGGTTTGTTCTCCAAGCAATTTGCCAAACGTCATGGTCTTCACTTACTCGGAACCACCACAACTTGGTTCTTGTTGGACATTACTTTCTACAGTCAGAATTTATTCCAGAAAGACATCTTCACTGCCATCAAGTGGATCCCATCAGCAGAAAAAATGAATGCAATTCACGAGGTTTACAGAATCGCAAGAGCACAAACTCTAATAGCACTATGCAGTACAGTTCCAGGGTACTGGTTTACGGTCGCACTTATCGACTACATGGGAAGAATTGCAATCCAATTGATGGGTTTCTGCTTCATGACAGTCTTCATGTTCGCGTTAGCGATTCCTTACCATCACTGGATCCTGAAGCCTAACAGAATGGGTTTTGTTGCAATGTACTCACTGACGTTCTTCTTCGCCAATTTCGGTCCCAACGCAACAACGTTTGTGGTGCCCGCAGAGATTTTCCCGGCAAGGTTGCGGTCAACCTGTCACGGTATATCAGCAGCAGGGAAGGCAGGGCAATTGTGGGTGCATTCGGGTTCTTGTACGCGGCACAAAGCACAAACCCCAAAAAGACAGATGCAGGTTACCCAGCAGGCATTGGGGTGAAGTACTCGTTGATTATGCTTGGAATTATCAACTTCTTTGGAATGTTGTTCACTCTTCTGGTTCCAGAATCAAAGGGTAAGTCGCTGGAAGAGTTGACTGGCGAGAATGAGGATGAAAATGGGCAGGAAATGCAGCCTGCTGACCCTTCCAGGACTGTTCCAGTTTGAGAATGCAGTAATTTGACCATTATAGATATAATTTTTCACTCTATTTTTGTCTTAACAGGTGCAACTATATGTGATCTGTGTGCCTTTCATTTTGTTTTGGTCTTCTTTGTGTTTCACACATATATGGCTTTGTTACCTCTAAAATCTCAAGTTTCGTCTACTGTTGTTATTAAATTTTGGATTTTTACTTGGATGTAATATGATTATTAGACACATCAATAAAGTGGTGTTGTGACACAAAAATGCAGTTAAAGCCGTTTCCATATGATTATTGGAACATATATTTCTATGAACTTTGGTAATTGGTATCCAGAGCTGTTTCGTGATTCACACCATCAAAACTGGATATTACAATCATGTACGCCTTCTTTTTGCCGCGTTCATACACCATATCTCTAATGTATTCTACTCCAGCAACTGCATGTTTCTTCTTGTCAGGGACACTGTTGCCTGTATAAGGGTGAGTATTGGTCGATTAAGTCGATTTAAAAATGTTTTACCAGACCAAACCGACATGGTCGGTTTAAAAGGAAGGGAAACTAAAGCCAACCAAACCACCTCTAGTCATTTTAATTTGGCATATTACTCTATTTAATATGTTTTCATTAGAGCTCACTAGAGAAGGGAGGTTGTTCAGAGCACGACGGCACGAAGGAAAGTTTGCTGAGGGGCAGGAGTTTTTCTGTTTATGCAGTAGGATTTTTTGTTTTCTGGATTAACCCAGTTCGTACCAGGCCTTTGGAGCTCATCGAAATCTTTAGCTGCCGTTTATGGTAGGATATAAGTCTTAAATTTGAAAACCCAACTAGTAAGGTAATGTATTTTAAGACTAATTGTTGTGCCCTGTTTAATATATTATTAATAAATTATCATTCCGGTAATGAAAATTATACTTCCATTTAGGCTTATATTACTGTTCAAAAAATAGGCTATATATTCGAAAATCCAGGAAGCTGATCATGGCCAATCTTTGACTTCTTTGTATGCTAACGTTATTCGAAAGCATGATAACGATATTAAGGTGGATTCTGAACCTCTTCAATATGATCACTAGGTCATAGAAATTAGGAAAATGTCCATTAGTTGTATCCTATTTTCGTTCTATTTCAGACTAGATAAAAGCTCTTTTCTTTTTTCTTTTTCTTTTTTTTGAAGATTTCTCAATTTGGTATATTTTCTGTAGATGATAAAACAAATTTTCATTCCCTCTGACACAATCAAACTCCAACTGGATTCTGAACCTCTTCAATATGATCATGGCCAATCTTTGGCTTCCAATGTGACTACATGCCCATATCGGAAAACGGCTAAGCCAACAATTTTAGAGACGAGATTCTTCTCTGAATGCATACAACAGTTAACAGCCAAAATATATAGTAGTGGATTGCTTGCTTATCGTGATGGTCCATCAATCGGACACACTTCACTTTTAGACTAACCATATATCGCTCTACTTTCAATGGATCATAGTCTAACCCTCCATTTTTCCAACCCACCAAATTGGTGAGTTGAGGAAGTTTCTTCTATTTTTCCATTAAAATGGTTACAAAAGTCTTAGTTTACTCTCCTTCTCTCCCAATCATAAGAAGATTTAGATGAAAACAAAACTTTGTCTTACTTTATTCTACTCTACTTTACAAAACCTTACTTCATCTTACCTCCATTTTCCCAAACAAGCTGTTAATGATATATGCTTTAGTGGTGTGGAAGATGTTTCGCATGTCACACTTATCTTAGTGGAAAGGAAACTTCCATGCAAGAATATTTTCTATTTTCTCTCTTAGATAATCTCGAATATTTTGTAGCAAATTTACTTTGGTTAACTTAATATTAGTTGTATTTAAATTCTAATCTTCTAAACTTTGAAGCCCCCTTTAATATTACTAGACTGCTAGTAGATTGGTAAGGGTAATTAAGATTGTTGGTCATATTAACTGAAATTGGGTTAGGGTAATTAAGATCATGGGCAAAAAGGTCAATGTGATAATTATCTACTAAAAATGAACTAATTAATTAAGGATTTTCAAGTAAGAAGATTATATGGTTCTAACTGTTGGTGCTTAGACTTTAGTTTGGTGCAAATTATATGTATTTTCATCCATTTTGACAGGTTAAACTTTTTAATTTGGCCATATACCTTTAATTATTCGTCTTTCTATTTACTTCAATGGTGAGACCTCAGCAAGCCAAAGCGTGACAAGTGTGCACAAACATATGACTCACAAATTCTTTAACAAATAAACTTGTTTATTAGTTGTTTTTGTCATTGAGCAACAATGAACTCGTAGTGATGAAAATCTGTGTCTTATCCCCAAGAGCTCTAAGCCACTAAGGAAGGTATTTATAAGTTGTTAGAAGGTTTCGATAGATAATCGTTCAAATTACGAATTTGTAATCAACGCATCTATTCGTTCAATTGTTCAGCTGATTTGGAGGTTTAACGAATTTTCCTTTTTTTCATTTTTAAATATGTCATTCTTTGAAAATGTTTTCTCGGATTTAGAGTTATTTGTATTAATTCCTGCAGAAATACTGAGTGTGTAAATTAAACCGAGCGAAATGAGCTCGTGGATTTTGCCACTAAAGTTGTGTTTATTAAGAGACCAATAATTTAACTTTTTTAAATGATTAAAAAAACTCAAACAGAAATTTTAAAAGTACAAAACTTTGATATCAACCTAGTTATAGTCTGATCATGAGTAGCTTGCTCGAGTGGTGTAGTACCACAAGTTGGACCTCTGGAGTTCAGGGTTCGAGCTACGTCTTGGCAGGTGGGACATTGAGTTAATATATCTCTTTGTGAGACCATTAGAAGGAGGAAAAAAAAACTAGCTAGCCTGAGCAAATTAGTCGAAAACCCCTCTACTACACTACCAAGTAGCTAGCTAGTCGTCAAGTTTAATTATATAGATAGATGGATAGATAAATAGGTACATAGATAGATAGTTTATCATAAATCACTGTCAAAACGCGAATACAAGCATAATTGATGGTGGATCAAGTGACAACTTATAGCACACCTGTGTCATTCTCCTCCTAAGACAACGGAGATGGTGCCGTAGTTTGACATTTTTTTACTGCAGTGATTGCTTTATCCGTTTGAATGTGCTTAGGATTTGTATTGTTAATGTTACTTGTTTTATAGTAAGCAAAAGATATACATAAGAACAGAGATAGAGCTCTCAATTTACAAGGCACTAAAAGCAATTATCAATCCCAGTTATTAGGGAATTGAATTTTAGCCCTACAAAATGGATCCATCTGCCGCTGTTGGAGTTTTCTGGAAATTAACTCAAGAACATGTTCTTGACAATTTTCCAGAAAATTAATGAATAAAAAATTGCAGCTTAAACTTAAAGATGCAAGTGAGTTTTTGAGATGGTGTTTGAACTATCACACACACCAAAACTAATCAATTTCATTACTTAAATATTGAATAACAAAGTAGAACTACAGATTGAGTAATATACACTCATCTGCTACAGTACAATTACAGAAAAATTTACTAACCACTATTATCATCAACTTGTCAGAAAGTTGTTGACTGATTACAAGAAGATACACTTAATTTCAGGGATGTGTCATGAGTCTAAAAACATCATTACATCAACTGAATTACAACTAAACAAGTTACAAATTGATAAAGCAAAAACTGAACTCAATTACATCAAAAACCATGAGTAGAGGTGTACAAACAATTGCCAAAATGAGTAAACTTCTCAAAGTGAAACAAACTGCAATTTCAGTCTTTATTGGTTAACTTGTTGCATTGAAATCATTGAGCTTCAACAGAAGTGATGAAATGATCAATCCTTCAACATTCCTTCATGAAGCAGTAATGTTATTATGGAAAACAGCAAGTGCAACGTACTAAAATAATACATATGGGAATAAGTAAATAAACATATCGCTTTTCTATGTTTCTTATCTTTACCTAGTTTGCTCCAAATGCATATTTAAGTTCATGTTTATATATCAAAATATAATGAACAAAATTGTTGCTGCCCAGGATCGAACTGGGGACCTTCAGTGTGTAAGACTGACGTGATAACCACTACACCACAGCAACCGATGATGCGAAAACAATAATGCAATAACTTCATATATGTATTTGATCAATTTTATTCATAGCTTCCTTGTACAACACCCTGCTATTTATTTTTTTTTTTGGAAAAGGTTAAAATTTCATTGCTTAGAAAAAAATAGAATATACACCATATACCATATATACAAATATTTTAGTAAAAATTGTTAATTCTAACTAAGCCTCCTAATTGAGCTCTGACTCCATCCGATCAGAGAGATTAAGGAGCCCAAGATAGAGAAAGCAATCCTACCATAATAGCCTGTAAACCACAAAGAAACTATACAACAAAACATATTCACAAGATCAAACTATAAGCTGAATTACACATCATTGGTAAAAAACATGTTACCATTATCAAACTTGAGCTTAATGCTTTCTACCACTTTACACACAATCAGATCACTAGAAGCTTGTTTATTATGGAAGATCATCTCATTTCGAGCCTGTCACGTCCAGTAAATCATTGCAGAAAACAAAACCCGTCTCATTCTGCACACGTTAGATTTATCTGCAGTTCGTCTCGAAAACCAACTGATTTCTCTACGCCATGAAAACGCTGCCCTTCGGATCCTGCACATATGAAAAAAAATCTGCCAAATATTATTTGTGAAAGCACTTTACTGTTTTAGTCATTGTGTTCAAAAAACGCAGTGATCATCATGAACAATATTCATTTTAATCAGCCTTGCTTTTACAGATAGTCTGTTTTGCAGGGCTAACCACAAAATAAAACTGAACCGAGGCACATGATCAGGTCCCATACAAGTTTAAAGCACGAAACAACAGATTTTTTTGGCCTAAACACATTCCACACACTTTTAATTGAAAAGGCACCACCGATGGAGTGTTTCCATGGAATTCTATCAGATATAGTATCATCCAGTTGCAACACCCTGCTATTTGTTATTGAACAAAAAGATGCACATAATTACATATATACCAATTTGTAGTTAGAACAATAATTAATAAGATCCGACAAGATTAGTTACAGTCCCTTATCGTATATTATTTCAACGTTTATTTCAATCTACTTCCAGAAATCTAAAGCTGGCTTCGGAGTGAACCTTCTTGTTGTACATTCTGGCATTCAATTCTTAATTTGTGGGAGAACCTATGCAGAGATTCATGCACACAGAACCTGCCGACGATATTCTCCCAGAGCCCATATAGGAAAAACGTTTCTGTATGTGGGGTAGTTGATTGCACAGTTCGTCATAAGGACTCCAACCTTTTCCTGATGTCAACAGTTAATATACTTAAGAACGATTGAATAAGTCATGACAGGCTTGTAGATTAGTTTATCGTTTCTAATTTTCTAATGATCTTGAGGAAAAAAGAACCACCATATTAATTCTTTGATACCTGTTGAGGGAAGTCGCCGTCATCCATCTGTGAATTGATCAAGATCCTTATACCGCGATGAATTGGTGTGGGATCTATTGTAGCCTGTTAACCAAGAAAACACTCATCAGGATCTGAATTCCAACTCTTTACCGGTCTAACAATGCAAAAAGCAAGGTAAGCCTCATTTTAACAGTGTGTGTAGAAATATTGAATTAACCTGGCCGGCGTTTATGAGTGATAACAATGCCCAGGCAGTTTGGATCAAATTTGCACCGTTGCCTTCAAGATTTGTGTACACCTTTTTTTGGGGCAACGTTACATATATCATTTCTCAAGAAATTCAGTAGTGGAGAAATAAAACTTACAGAATATGAGTAGTTGATACCTTCTTTTGGCAGGAAAGATAACTCTCTCCCCATCCACTACAAGGCAGCTGCTTTGACAGCAAGAATTCACAAGCTTTCCGCAAGACTAGGCTATTATGGTAGTTCCTTCCACTAGTGACAAGCCCCTCAAAAGCAAACCATGTGACGTAAAGATACCAAATTCCCCAATAGGAATCCCTATTCAAGCCCAAAACCTTGTTCAGACATCAACAGCTTTGATAGTTATGGACAATGCGACTTAAAGAAGTTTACCATGAACCATCAGGATTTTGATTATCTTCAATGTATCTGACAGCTTTTGCAATGAAATCATCTATTTGCATTCTTCGATGCTTTGGATGTAACTTCCTGAACATAGCCAACCCTTGAATTGCAGAGGACGTTCATTCTATGTACCTGAAAGGACACAACACAAGTATTAGTGACTAGCAATCTGGACCATTTACATGCTGTTCAATGGAAGTAAGTAATCTTACTCTCTCTCAAATGGTGGTTCACCAAAGAACTCGGTTGGATTGAGCTTCTGAAAAAAGATATAAAAAAATGTTGGAATTAATAAATGTATAGTTATTGGAAAATGATTCAAATTCATGAACCGAGTTTTATAGATATATATAGCTACCTCCAACCACCAGTTTATTTTTGGCAGCTTCCAAGCATAGAATCCACCATTGTCACCCTATATGTCTTATGGAACATAATCAATTACCATGGCTTGGCCACTTTGTATGTCTTAACATTAAAGAAAAACAGAGGGTTTTATTACTTGAAGGGAGAGAATAGGATTAACAGCATCATAAAGCCGTTCTATTTCCATCTTTTCCCCGACCAGTTCTGGTGGCATTTGTGAGAATAATAGCAAACACTGCAAAATAAATGTTTTAAATTATACAATGCAGATAGAAATTGCTGTCGTGAAATTCATTAAAAAATGGTATTTTTATTGAATAGAAATCGTTAGTGTATCACCTTGAGTGCCTCTGCCGCAGAATCAGAAGTTTGCCAACCATGATCTTGGATTGAGAATGCCCATCCGCCTTTACTTGTATGTCGACACATTGCTTTGAAGTCCCCGGAAGGATTTTCTTGAATCTTATAGTTATTAAGTTTAGTTACTCAAATTCTAATGTGCATTGACATATTTGAATACATTTAAGTAACTTCAATTACCTGAGAAGCTTTGAAAAAGTCGTGCTTTACGAAGTGTTGGACCATATTCTTTCCAGAGATCACTAGAGATAATTGCTTGAACAGAAAAAGTTGTTTCCCACGATTGACTTCCTAACTTATGCATAATTACACATATGCATATGTATGTATCATCATATATATGTTTTTAAACTGTTGGCTACCAAAGAAAAGGTTTAGAGTGACCGGAATCTTCAAGCCATCTTCAGCAACCCAATAGTAGTCAGGGAGTCTCGCTAGATGGCGTTTGAATGCCTCACCATCTGGATCTTCCTCCCAACATGCGAGAAGACATACAGACTACTCATACAACACAAAAAAGATGCTTTGTTAAGATCATCAATTCTATTCATTAGAAATATCATGCTTGAAAATTTTGCTCTTGAAAAAGCATTCTCCATATATGTTAGCAGCTACATTTGCTACAATTGCAACACAGAGATATCTGCTATTATCATCTTCGTAATGTACATGTTGCATCGAAACTTTTAGTGCTTTCTCCCTCAATTTGGAAAAGGGCCAACGTATCAGAAGAGGCTCCGCAAAATATTGAAGAAATCCCCATTTCAACTGTTGGACTAAAGGACGTGGATAGTACAGTTCCTCCTGGAAAGTTTAGCAGATTATTGGGTAAGCTTAGTCTGATTGTGCATACATATGATCACCTCATTGAATAATCTACAATTTCGAAGACCTTGGAAATGGTGTTGCAGGCTTTGTTCCAGTTTATTTGATGGTAAGGTTCATTGTAGAGTTCTTCTCTTAATGACAGAACCAATTCGGTAATTGGACCAACAAATCTCTTGTCATACAAATATGACATTGCCATGTTTGGCAACCGACAGTAGCACATCATTCTCCCTGCATTTTCCCATATATGGAATTTTGCTAATACAACATGATATCAAGCAATTCTAGTTCTCCAAACTTTTTTTATCAAGTGAACCTCTTTATATGTATACAAGTAAGGTTCATGTTCCCCAATATCTTTCTAAGTAACCAGTAGGGGCCTGGCCACATTCTTAACTTTTTTTTGGTGGATCTAACAAATAAAAATGAACCTGGATAAACAGACAAGCTTTGAGGAAGAAGCCATATCTCCGGGGGCAATGGATTGCAGCCTGACCACTCATACAGCCCGATTACCTGCATATATATGGCAAATAGCATTATAACAGAGTGCTAACTCTGCTAATAATACTCTTATGCACTAGCACAACCTATATCACTTTTTGCACTTTCATTTTAACATTTAAGACTTAGCAAGCAAAAATTATCAATCTTTATATTCTTTTACAAGTCTATCGCCAAATATTCTATTAGTTTTTTCATTAAATGCTGATGTGTACTAATCTAGTGGTAAATTGTCCATATGCCATTAACTTTATGGGAATAACTAATGGAATGCTTATGTTAATTTAGAAATGATTGAAAAAATTGTGCATACATTCACTAAGTTTTAAACAATGTGATAAAAATGCTATTCAGTGTGCATAAAAACATTAAGAAGCCTACAAACAAGATACAATAGCAAGTTTTCGAGGACTCACCGAAACCCAAAACTGGCCCCAAGATGGAATCATAACAAGGCCACCATGGTCGAGGATCCATTGCCTGCCTTTAGCCATGGCCATATCCACTCCATCTTCTTTGTCCTTCTCCAAGTAACCTCAAGCAATTGTAGTTTAGTGCTGAACTAAACATTGTGCTTGGACCCTCAATGTCTAGTCCTCACCCACCATCTTCGTTCTTTACAAGTCAACAACAAGAAATAAGCACTTGAAGTTGACTACTGGATTAATTCTCTTTACAAAAACACATAAAATAGTTGTATATACCTGATGGTTGTATATGTAACGAATCATTTCCTTCTTGTGTTCAGGAGATAGAATAGAGTTCATTGCCCCGGTCGCGTACAAAGCCATTACCTGTTATCCAAAAAATATTAAGAAATGACATGCTTATTGGATACTTAGGTACAGGTACTCATGACACGAAATGGCTTTTTTTCATGGGTTCACCCGATATCTGGATTCGAGACTTTCGGGCGACAAAACTCTCCCTACCTACCAAGTTCTAAAGCTTCTTTAGCACTTGCATATCAATACATAGTTGAAATATAAACTACAAAAAATCAATTTTCTTCATGAATATCGGTAGTATTTATCCTAAATACTATGCAGACCAGACAAGAGAAACGACTAATAAACTACCCCAATTTAATCAGATTAATCAATGAGAGAGGTACCAAGATAGGGAGGAGAAACAAAGGGCCAGAAAAATCAGCTGGCCAGTGGCCGTCGTGGGCTTGAATGGACGAGTAGAAGCTGATGCCCCTCCTCACAGTGGTAGTCACTGCCTCTTCTGTTATCTCCTCTGTATCCTTCAATTTCACCGCCGCTGGTGTTGACCCACATGGGTTCTCCTTCCTCAACTGTTCCATTTTTCACATTTATCAATCACATAAAGTCACAGCATAAGTTAAAGAAAGCACAATACAAACTTTTCATACAGTCACTCCAAGCACAATCCTTTGGTCATCATTTTTTAATTTAAAAGTAAACTATGTAATTGCCAAATTGTGTAATTACTCAGCCATTGATCTGTAAAGCAGTTATGTAATTTATCGGCAAGTTTTTGGTGATCCAATTGGTAAGTAAGTAATGAGTTGTAGTTCAGCTTATGGGTTCAAGTCTCATGGAGAACAGCAAAAAAAAAAACATGTTAACCACTTTTAACTGTCAAAGGTATGACTTTGAATTTCGAATGTACAAAAAAGCATTTGTTGGAGTAAAGAAAACCGTTAATTCTGAAGTAGTTGCCAACTCTTTATACCTGCAACCAACCAATAAATTTGTATTCTAGTGTTCTGAAACCAACTCTTTATACCTGAAACCAACCAATAAATAATTGTGATAATTTAGGCACCGTAAATAATTGGAAAGCAGTATTCATTATATACATAATCAAATCAAATAATTGCGATAATTTAGGCACCGTAAATAATTGGAAAGCAGCATTCATTATATACATAATCAAATCAAATAAGGCGTAAATAACCATAAATCAATATATTTTATGCTTGATTTATGGCCATAAATTACTTGATTATCATTCACACAGTAAATTGCTTAATTAGTGAAAAATTAATATGTCTTATTTTACGGAAAATTAAGCCACTAATCAAGCACTAAGACCAGAGGATGAGAAGTTAACAGAATTTATAATTATTTATAAGTAATACACTGTATAAATATATCTATTAACACCAAAATCCTGCTACAACCCTAGCAAGTACACTTATCAATTATAAGTTCTGTTTTTTCCCCTTAGTTTGAGCAAACATGCTATTTCATTTTTGACAATTTTTTTTGATTAATTTATACTTCGATTCACACAACACCCTATTGTTCCAATCCATCATGTAAGTTCATACATTCTTTTGCCAAGTGTAAATCTTGTATTTTTTTCTTCTTTCGGACAATCTCATTCTTATAGTTTGTAACAATTTTCTGTTTGTTTTCTTAATTCAGTCTTCGATTTTGACAACCATATATTCGACCTACTCAATTTGTCAGTTTTCGTAGTCTCTCATAAACTTGAGTTTATATAGATATGTTATTCTTAACGCTTTTATATACTTATATTATTTTATGTTTTAAGCAATTGACTACATAATTTTCATTTCATTATTTTTGAAAAACAATCACAGGAACATAAACATCAAGTGATTTTCTAAACACAACACAAAATATATAATTTTTGGTATCCTAGCATTTGATTAGACAAAAAATATAGATGAAAAATCCAACTGAAATCAAAAGCCATTAATATTATAAATGGCCAGCTAAAGATAGTGATATTGTGTGTATATTGGTATCATATAAGTATATATGTGTATGCAATATATAAATGCGTGTATATTGGTATCATATAAGTATATACGTGTATGCGATATTTTTGAAACTGTTTTCAAAACGGTTTATGTGATGACTTGGAATCACTCTAAAGTGTTGTCTCTCATTGAATATTTTTACCCCCTTTTGTGGCTTTAATATTTCAGGTTAATTCGGTGTTAGTTCTCTTCTAACTTTCAGCTCTCAATGGGCTTTTCAGATTAACTTTGAATGTCCTTTTGTTCGGGTCTTTATTTTTGTATCATATGATGTAATCATAATCCTTTAGCAACTCCAACCAACGTCTCTACCTCATATTTGAATCTCGTTCCCGAAAATGTATTTCACACTCTTATAATCTATAAAGATCTCAAAAGTCTCTTCGTACAGATAATACCTCCAAATATTGAGTGCAAACACCACTGTCGCTAACTCCAAGTTATGAGTCGGATAGTTCTGCTCGTGTCTCTTAAGTTGTCTCAATGCATATGCAATTACATTGCTCTGTTGCATCAATATACAACCTAGGTCAACCCTCGAGGCATCACAGTACACCGCAAATTCTCCAGAACCTGAAGGTAAAACAAATACTAGTGCACTTGTCAAACACTTCTTCAATTTCTGAAAACTCTCCCCAAACCTAATTTGTTTTTAGTCAACCGAGTCATAAGAGCTACAATCATTGAAAAATCCTAGATGAATCTCCAATAATGTCCAGTCAAACCAATGAAACTCTGAATCTCCATAGCAGTTTTAGGCCTCTCCCAATGGAGCACAACATCTACCTTCTTTAGATCATCCATAATACCCTCTCTCGACAACACGTACCATAAGAATGCTATTTGTTCAAGTTAGAAATCGCACTTTGAAAACTTTTCATAAATCTGATGTTTTCGCAAAGTCTGCAACACTGACCTCAAGTGGTCCTCGTGCTGCTCCTCACTACTCCTCGAGTATATCAAAACATCATCAATGAAGACAATAACAAACTAATCTAAATATGATCTAAACACCCTGTTCACTAAATTCATAAATGTCGTTGGTGCATTAGTAAAACCAAACGACATTACCAGAAACTCATAGTGATCATATCTAGTTTGAAATGTAGTCTTAGGAATATCCTCCCCTTTAATCCTCAACTGATGATATATTGACCTCAAGTCGATTTTAGAGAACCATTGTGCCCCCTACAAATGGTTAAAAAAATATCTATCTTCGGAAGTGGATATCAATTATTCACTGTTACTTTGTTTAGCTGACGATAATCAATGCACATTCTTAGACTCTCATCCTTCTTCTTTACAAATAATACTGGAGCGCCCCAAGGTGAAACGCTCGGCCGAATAAATCCCTTGTCTAAAAACTCTATCAATTGAGTCTAACTTCTTCAACTCTGCTGGCGTCATTCGATACAGTGGAATTGATATCGGGTTTGTATTAGGTTGTACCTCTATAGAACACTCAATCTCTCGCTCAGGCAGAAGTCCAGGTAACTCCCTGGGAAACACATCAGAAAAATCTCAAACCACTGGTACATCTTTCACCCTCAACTCTTGTCCCTCAGATTCAGTCACTTTGCAAAAGGTGACGTCAATTAAAATAGAATTTTTATGTTTCTCACAACAGCTACTTCGAGGCTCCAATGACTATATCTTCAAGAGTGACTATAAATAGACGTCCCAGAGTAGAAATAAGATAAGAGAGTCATTTGCTATACATTGCTACTATTTTTTCTCTCACTTCTACCTCTTTAACCGATTTAAGCCATTTATTTGCTATCATACTATTGGGTGTGTGTGAGCTTTAAACTTGTTATATCTTTTGGTTAATTGGCCATAACAAAAGAGGTTGTCAAAGAGGTGCTACAAAGAAACAACAGAAGGAAAGAAGGCTACCAAGAAGGGAATCACAGAGGCAACAACAACAAGAGAAGGACAAGCTACCACAAATGGAAAGAGAGGGAGACCTAAAGGCTTAAATACTACACCCAAAAACAAGAAGAAGCAAAAAAAGCAACCTAAGGTAAATTTTTAGTTCACAACACTTGCATTTCATGTGAATGTCATGTATAATTTATGATGGTCGTGTTTTTTTCCTTGATCTTAGGTTGGAGTAGCCAGTCAAAGTGGGGCTGAAAGCTCATTCCAACCACTAACAAATGGACATTGATCTCAAATATTGTTACTTAGAAGTATTCAACCATCCCACATACCTCCATTATTTTTTGTTTTCCTTGAACAATGCATATGCCAGTTTTAATGCATTTTGGTGTTGTAGAAGGACCACATTTACTATATCTTTTTTTTGTGGCCTCTAGATTTTTTTGGATAGATTATGTAAGATGTATTATTTTAGTATGATTAGTATTTTGGATTGTTCACGATGATTGTTTAAGATTAGATGTTAAATAATTATGCTTTAAAGTATGCGTTTAATGCATTTTTTAGGAAATTAAAGTCTGAATGCAACATGTATGTAATCAATCTTGAATGTACTAACAATGACAAATCATTAAAAACATAGGTATGTGACACATTTTTTAAAACTTAAGGACTGCAAGATTGATAAACAAAACAAAATTCATAAGGTGAAAGAAAGCATTTGATGTTAGGTATGTAGTGAAAACATTTGACATTAGGTGTGTAATGAAGAGAGCACAGGTATATCATATACTTTTTTTTTTAAATTGCACACCGCATCTACAAAACTAACATAATCATTAACGTTGGATAAATGGAGAAAAACCTCGGGACAAGAGATGAGTGTTTCCAAATCACAGGGATTGGTTAATAATATCAACCAAACCACAAAGATGGCAACGATTTAACCCTAATTGTTATACCCCATTTCGATTTTGTCACTGCCTAAGCAACCTGAATTTTCCATAGTTTTCTATGGAAAATTCAGGTTAGAGTTCTCTTGTGATAAAAATAAAAAGAATCCATAAAGCCTACGGGCCCAAAGTTTAGAAATTGGGTCATTTTCATATTCATGACACCCATGTTAATATTTTATGGATTCACTAGCAAAGTTTTCAATATTTTGGCAAAAAAATCAAAATTATGCACATTACAGTACCCAATTTTATAAACTATATTTTTTTATAAATTACATTTTTATGGTATCCTTTAAAACTAGTTTAAAATTTGTTTAAAATCTGTTCATTTTTCGGACTTGTTTAAAACTTGTTTATATATATTTTTTGTTTAAAACTGGTTTATATAGATTTTATATGTTGTTTTTTGTTTAAAACTTGTTTATATGTTGTTGCTTGTTTAAAACTTGTTTATATGTTGTTTATATATTTAGAATTTGTTTAAATCTGTTCATTTTTTGGACTTGTTTAAAACTTGTTTGTATGTTATTTATATATTTTTTATACCTTGTTTATATGTTGTTTCTTGTTTTAAAACTTGTCTATTTTTTTTATTTGTTGTTTGTATATTCTGAACAACATACAATTTTGTTTAGAATTTGTTTAAAATATGTTTATTTTTTTGGACTTGTTTAAAACTTGTTTGTTTGTTGTTTCTTATTTTAAAACTTGAATGTTATTTATATATTGTTGAAATTATGTTTATATATTGTTTATATGTTGAAAACAACATCTAAACAAGTTATCAGTAACATATAAATAATATATAAATAAAAAATCAATAACATATAAATTACAAATTTGTTTATATATATTATTTTTAACATGTAAACAACATATAAATAACAAATCAATAACGTATATCTTATTTATATGTTGAAAACAACATATAAACAAGGTATCAATAATAGATCAACAATATATAAAAATTCAGATTTGTTTATTTATTATTTTAAACATATAAAATGCATATAAATAAGATATTAGCAATATATAACAACATTTAAATAATATATATATATATATATATATATATAATATAAATAACATAGTCTATTTGTACGAAATGCCATGTCCGTACAAATTAAAAATACATATTCGTAAATCTAAAAAGTGACACGTGTACGGACAAAATATTGCAAAATTTTATTTACAAATAGTCTATTACCAATTAGAAATATCCCAATTGTTTAGTAGCCAAAAGCCCATTTAGGGCCAGATTACATATGTAACGTCCCTAATTTTTGTGCTAATTACACATGTTGCCACAATTAGTGCTATAATTTTTAAAATTAATATCACATGTTTCAATACTATAAATTTAAAGTTTGTTTTTTCAAAATAAATTTATTTTTCAAACTGAATTTTAAAAATAATATATTAATTTGTATATAAATTTGACTTTTTCATTTCATTTTTTAATTTTTTCTCTCTCTTCAATTTTTTCTATCTCTTTTCTTCTCACACCCTCTATCTCTTCTAAAACTGTCAATTTCTGATACGATAATATAATTTTGTGAGACGACACAACACGATTGACATGAATTCAATTTTTGTAATGTTTATGTCTTGTATAATGATTTGTAATATATAAATGACATAACATAATTACGATACAATAACACGAATTGACACCCCTACTCTTTTCTACCCAAATCCTAAATCTACATATTAACTCTATCTCTCTCTCTTTCTCTCTCCTAGACTACTTGTAATGGCCAGTCCACAGGGACGCTTTACTGCGTCCCAGTGATGTAGCCCATCCTCCTGCGGGAGGACGAACTACATGTGTCAGACACGAGGTCCATTGGCCCCGCACTTGACACATTAATCTTTTTTTTTTTTAAATCAAAATATGACCATTGGATTGTTTGGATCCAGCGATCAGATTTACTTCAACGAGGATTAAAATAAAATTGTGTTTAGTGAAAAACTGAGTAAACGTTCCGCGAGACTCTTAAAGTAGCCCCTGAGTTACGGATGAAAAAATTGAAGGACTAAGAACTGAGAATTTTAATAAAATAACAATAAAAACGCTGAGGCGTCCCACAAGATGATTTCAGGACCGTGGATTACGAGTAGCCTTAGCTTTGCTGTCTCGTTGCCTCTTTTTCTCCTCTATGTACTCTCGCTGCTTCTCTTTTCCTCTCTATCTCTTGCTCTCGACTTTCCTCCTCCTTTGCCTTCTTTCTCTCTCTTTATGGCTTTTGATCGTTGTCTCACGATTTGTTCGTCGTCAGATCTAGTCTTGAAGTGGCAGCAGAGATGTGAACCCTAGCAAGAGACGCGACGGACGATTGAGAGTGGCGACCGGATCCGGGAGCGAGACAACATGGTTGGAGAGTGGCAACGAAGATGTGGCGCGGCTGGAGAGATGCGACGAAGATGCGACGTGGCTGAAGAGAGGCGGTGACAGAGTTATTTGAGCTTAGAGAGGCTGGCTGTCATGTTATGAAAGCTGGAGAAAGCTTGGTTTGATACTTCTTCCATCGTTTGACACTTTTTTGGTTTGCCTGTTTGTCTGTGTTTGATGGAAATGGGCTATTTGTTTGCAGCGTTTTGTGATGGCAAATCTGGTGCATTGGGGCCATTCTACCGAGTACAGTTTCCTTTCCATAAAGAAGTGGTTCACTATTGGTTGTTTGATGGTATTTGGTTTGAGTGACGCATCCTTAGTTTGTCTTTGATCTTAAAGCCATGAGATGAACCAAGGGGATTGTTAAAATCTCTTTTGTCTGTTGTTCCCATTTGTGTTGCTTGAAGTCTGTTCTCAATTTGGTCTTTGTGTGGGTAATTTGTAGGCCATTACTTGGGTTGCGTGGCATTCATATTCCAGGAGCTGTTGAAAGGGAAATTTTGGTTTGATATCTCTAACTTGGATGGTGACTTATGTCCTCTTTGTTCCCTTGTTTAATTGAGGATTCATTAGATAGTTGGCAAATAGGTTAACATGGAAGCCGATTGTTTTCGTAGAATTTTTTTTCAGTTTGATTTTCCTTAACCCAATATATGCTGTCTAAGTTAGTTTTCTTGTGACTACTTACAAGTTTGTGTTGATATTGCAGATCCTTTATCACATGAGGATATATGTGTGAAGTTGTGTGGGAGTATATGGTTTTTATGCACAAGAAGAAGTATCAAGCCAAGCTTTCTCCAGCTTTCATAAAAGTGTACATACAATGGTTCACAATAATTTGGGTGAACTTCAAATTTAACCTTAAAAAGATATTTTTAAGCAAAAATTTGTTAAATATTTTTGAAAAAAATTATTTTAGATTTTGAAATATTATGAACTTCAAAATTGGACACCATTATAAATAATGGTAAACTTCAAAATTGACTCTGAAAAAAAAGTATTTTTAAGCAAAAAATTGTTAAAATTTTTTAAAAATTTTGGATTGCATGAACTATTATAAATTATTGTAAATCGTCTAAAATATATATTATATAAAAGAAAAAAAACCACATATTAACTATTGTGAACCAAAAAAATTATTAAATTTTTTTAACAAAATAGTTAAAAAATATTTATAATTTTTTTTTAAAATATAAAGTATGAATTGGCGTGAACTTAAAAATATAATTTAAATTAAAAATATTTTTGAGAGTAAAATTTGTTTAATTTTTTAAAAAAAATATTTAAAATATTTCATTTAATTTTTTTTAAAAATATAAATTATGTGAATTATTTGTACTAATTTTGTTAAATATGTATTGTGTAAATAAAAATAATTATCATACTTGTAAACTCTTATGAACAAATAAATTACTAATTTTATTGATTTTTTTAACAAAATAATTATTTATATTTTATTTGAAAATATAAACTATGTATTCTATTTTGAATCATTTTAAACCTAAAAACACAATTTAAATTAAAAATATTTTTTTAAAAAAAAATTAATTTCTCACAAAAAATTAATTTTTTTGTAAAAAATCAATTTATCAAAAAAATATAATAATTTCTCGTAAGTTTTTAAAAAATAATATTTTTAATATGTGATTAAAATAAATGATATTTTTAACACTTATAAATTTGACATATTATTTTTAATAAATGACAATTTTTTTTTATGAAGTTGTAATTCTCCCCTAATTTTGCTTCTTTTGTTAACTTCTCTTTCTGTTTCAGAAGGAAGAAACAGACAAAACATAACACAGAGAAGAGAAAAGAAAGAAGAAGAAAAGGGTGAAGATGTTTTTCCACATAGTACTAG
>CAODLS010749240.1:0-64873 GCA_948243855.1 Flueggea neowawraea
GGGATCCGAATCAGACCTAAATGGGAATGACATGAAAAGTCTTTTTCAAAACCTAGCATTAAGGGCGTTACGACGATATACGAGAGGAATGAAGAAAAACTCGTGATTGGTGTGGAGGGGAAGATCTGTTTATGATATAGTTAAAGAAAGAGTCGTCTCATTTCCTTACTTCTTCGTTCTTTCAAATTCATTCACTTCAAGGCTGGTTCTTGAACGCCGCGTAACATCATCTTCAACCTCCACCGTACCCAATAGTCTCACAATCATAACACAAAAACCCAGAATAACTTTTTGGTTTCCTTACTGATCACATTGGTAGGAATATAGGCTGATACGTCAACAGCCGTTAGGTGGATTTGAATCTTTCATGGAACCCTTTTTTACCCCTGGAAAGATAGACTGACAACAACATTCTTCACCCCTACTTTTCCTTTGTCGTTGGGGATCAAACATTTTTTAGGAGGGTTTCGATCTATTACCATTTCCACCTTTGCCATCATTCTGCATTTCAAATTGAAATATCCCTCCAATAGTTTCGCTATAGCGACTACGTACCTTAATTAGGTAGAAATCCTTCCCTGAAGATCAAGATAGAATAGACAAGGATCTCCGCGTTCTGCCAGTTCCAAAAAGTATACTGGACTTCTTTTACAAAAGTAGCGCCTCTTGCTCTGGAGTGCTTAAGGTTAAGGCTCGTATCCCATTGAAAACTAGAACAGAACGCACGCATGACTCATTCCTTGGAAGATACCGGTGACTGAATCAAACCCCATGCGGGTAAGGTAAGAAGGGGTGCGAACTGGTTTTTAAGTAAGCATACCATGCTGAAGAAGAAGATAACGTTAACAAAAGATCCTATATCATATAATGAATGCTTTGAGAGCAAGAAAGAGAAATAAACATGCTAGGGGGTCGGCATTACTCTGGAAAACCGATTAACAAGAAGAAAGGTAAGGTATAGAAACCGTTTAAACGAAGCTTACGTAGCTTTCAAAGGCCATAATAGAGTACGCTAAGAGACACATGGGTAGGACAATTAGGGTGAACAAACCTTTGAGCTTGTTTCATAAACTTTGTTTAATCAAGAGTGGAGGAAAACATTAGAACATATTAGTGAACCATATCATATCCTAATTCTTTCTCAAGTCAAGCGACAGAACAAGACGCACAGTGATTGGTTAACCAATTATTTAGAATATCGGAGGTGGTACTTTTGATATGGATGGCTAAGGCCTATGATAGGGTTATTGGGTATAGGTATGGATAATGGAGAAGGTTAAGCTAGAGGAAGGGGAAGAAGCTCTTCGGAACGGATACCATCTCTTTGAATAAAACCTTTCCAGGGACCTCCTTCTATTCTACATAAGGTGTAGTGGAATGCCTCTGAAAAGAATGTCTTTCTTTCCATAAAAGCATACTTTAGGACTATGACTCTCATTACCAGCACTAAGACTAAGAACGAGCTAACGATTTTTCTTATTCAATTTCTAGTTAGATGAACGGATCACTCCTAAAGAGTTTGATTATATACGAGACCACCAGACGCGCCCCTGCCTCTCCTCTCGGTCAGCAGCTCCTCGGTCTCGAACTCATATGGTCCATTGTCCTGTCCTTGAAACTATCATCTACGCTTCTGGTCTTTCAAGCTATTTCCTCCTGGGAAGCCCTCACTCAGGCACAGGAAGAGGTTTACCTTGACTATATGATAATCTGAATCTGAATTAATCTCAAGTGTGACAGCAACTACTATCGAACCTCGAAGGGAGACATCGTAGACAAGAAGGAAAAGGATTCAATATAGCTATCGCCCCTCCGCTCCAATATCAAGTAATGATTGAACCAAGAGGAGATTCTCGTTCTCGTGATTGCTTATATTACGACTTTTAGTGTTGACCGGGGAGAAAAAAATGCATTCAAAAATGCCCTACGTTTGATCCCTGCATTGGTCCTCCAATCGATAGATGCCATGGTTCGTAGGTACCAACAAGTGTACCAAATCCTGACCAACCTTATTATATCTACTATACGATCTCTGACAGGTATTTAGTATAAAAATTCAATAAAAGGTATCGAGAAGAAAGAAACTACTCACCATAGATAGCAAATCCGTCATTAGTCAATAGAGAATCCATCTTTCATCCTTTTCAGCTGCCTTCGTCAAGCAAGAAAGAATACTGACTTTGACATCCATCCGGACTTAGTATACTATACTAAAGAGGGTGAGATGCCTTTCTTGGCGCCAGCGAGGTGACTACTTACTTAGAGAAAAGCAGAGGTCTCTCCGTACCACGAGAAAATTCAAATTGATTAATACTGACATCTAGGAGTTATTCTCAACACTTTATTCAAGAAATTGACAAAAAGGGGGTGGTACCCTATGCACCTAGAGTGATGCTACTCTTTTACTTCAAAGTAAAGCAGAAAGGACAAATGCCCAAATAAAAGAGGTACGCGAGCTAGAACCCGGAAAAGATATGAGCTTCCTTCTATGATTAGGTAAAAAAGCCTTCATCCTTCTGGATTCTATGCCAAACCGGGTACGCTTTTAGTTTGAGAATTGTTGGCAAAGCAACTGCCAGTTCTTTTCTTCTACGAACTTGACTAAGAAAAATGGGGGTATTATATCAATTCGAAAATACACAAAGAAAGGTGCTCTCTCAGACTTCAGCAAGGATGTCACATACTTGACTCTACCTCTGGCCAGCTAGTTCACACTTCCTGAAGGCTAGGGAGTAGGAATAAAGACCTTTCTCTCTAGTTCAATCATCTTAGCCTACGCCCAAGAAAAGTGAGTGACAGAGATTAGGACCCACAAATAGATTAGTAAATACTTCTTCGATCGGGACTGAGAAGAGAAAAAGACTGATTTTGCAAGAACTTCGATAAAAGAGATGAGAAGTAAAGTTCGTCTTATGATAAGGAGCTCTCCCCTCACTGAAACTCTCTTGTTCTTTTTATAGAAGAGAATATGGAACCGCTAGAGATGGATTCTTCTTTCTTGAGAATGGAATTCAGAGGCTCGGTCCGGGGCTAACGCTCCTTTTCTGCTCTCATTTCTGAAAGTTCTACTTGTACTTGGGGGGAGGAAGCTTTGGAGCTAAGTTTCCTAAATATGAAAGATGAGTCTAAGCTCCATAAAAAGATTAGACTCATGGTTCCTGGAGAATACCCATAATCGGGCAAGACACCCACCCCTTGCCAGGTTCCCGCCGACTCCCTAGAAAAAAATCATATGTATAAGAAAAAAAATTCCAAGATCGGGTTCTGCCACCAACTCGGATTCCTTATAAGTATTTGATCAAACTGCCTTAACGAAATCGGTTAAGAAGCTATCGCCTTACCAACGAGCCGACACCGGATCCATCAAACAAAGGATCTTCAAAGAGATCCGACAGAGCTTGAACTGGCACCCGCCCGTTCCATTCACATCGGTGCAAAATATTACAAGACACTTGCTCCACATCGATCGGCTGACAGTGCAAAGGCATTCTAGCAGCCCTCGATAAAGGAAGAAGCCCGAGCAAAGCTTTAAACTAAAAGAGCAGAGGCTGTCACTCCCTTTGTAGATAGCCAATCTCGCCCCATCTCTTTGATTGGTTGAACGCAAGGGGAGGAGGTTGTCTAAATGGTAAGAAGGAAGTGGCAGCAGTCCTATCATATAAAAGAGAAAGAAGATGGAACCAAGAAGGGCTTGAGTTGAAAGAATGGCTCCTGCTGAATCAGCCGAGAGTTCAAGAGATGAGGATCCGGATTAACTTCTTGAAGAGGGAATAGCAGGCGCAAGGGAAATTAGGAGTGAGTACCAGGCGAAAGTCTTCTTTGTCTTCTGCTTTTCGCGTGAACGGGGGCAATTTAGATTCGAAATGAAGTAGGATCTCCTCGCAGAACTCTTTTGTTTGTTTTCCAAGGAACTTCCGGGCTTAGCTTTTTTCGGGTTTGAAGGAAGAAGGCTAGGAAGAAAAGAGTCTGTCTGGGGCGGGTGAGAAGTGAGAGTCGATTTCATCACAAACAGATATTTTCGTATATAGAATAGAAATGGGAGCTGCTATTGCTATGTCATCCGCTGCTGTTAGCTCAAAGGGAGTGAAGTCAACAGAAGGATAAGCTATTTTTCTTGACGAATAGGCTTTCGAAAAAGGAGTTCTTTTTACTTTACTGATAGGGCTTTTTTTTCAGCTGGGGCTTTCACGTTTGCTGGAATGACTGATCTGATTCCAAGGCTGGCTGTATAATTGACTGATTGGCACAGATTCTGCTTCCCGCAGATTTCGATCTGCTAGCAACTCTGATAGTTAAGCCAATTCCTATCCTCTCTTTGATGGCCAAGCAAGAAGGGTCGCCCACCCATTTGTTGCTCGATGAAACGATCCAGATGACCTGACCTTTTTTAGGGCACTGTACCACTTTATGGTGCAACCCCTCTTCTTGGTGACGGAGATAGGCAACTAGGATAGACAGGACGAGCGACAACAGATTAATTAGCAAGGAAAAGCGCAAATCTCTCTTGGACGAGCATGTCCACTAGGCCCATCTTCTGTGGCACGTGAGAGGCATTTTCGAATAGTAATGGCGGAAAAGGTATATCGAGATTTCATTTCCTTTTGGCAGGATTGGTAGCACCGATTGCACGGATCGCCAGTCTTTATTCTTGGTTGTTCTTTCCACGTAAACTTAGACTTCACCGAAGAAATCCTGCTCCTATCTGCATTCCCTTTCCCCTGTTCATAAGAATAGTGGAATTCATGCGCTTACTTATGTGCAAGTCCTACTCTTTCTCGCTCTTCTTTAGCTGGTCAGTCCGATCAACTTAAGAGGAATTTGTTGATCTTTCAACAAGCCAGTTAAACTCCGAGGGTGACTCTTTTGATTCGGTTAATGTTCCAAGTTCCAAGCCTTCTCACTCCATTGCGATCTGAGATTACTTATAATGACGATGAGCGTTTGTTGGGTGATTTAAGGTCTCGTCTAAGTCTCGGGTTTCGATCTTGGTCCGCTGATCAAAGGATATGCATAGGTTGTTTCTTCAGCTTCCATTTAGCGACTTATTTACCATATCAGAATCTATTTCTTTGTAAGGATGCCACAGTGTTTTCTTACCACATCTCCTGTGCTTTTCGCACATCCTTATTCTGAGTTTCGTTTTTACATCGAATCAATCCGGATCGAAAAGGACCCACTTTTGTTGTTATTACGAGGTTTGTCTCGGAATTCGTATTAAAGTAATTATACCCTTTTGTAGTAGTCGATTGGGAGCATCCTAACTATATAAGTACGTTGTCCAACATCCAGTAGTACACTTTCAATAGCTGCTCCCTGGTCCGGTTATACAGCCTTTGGTCGAGTTCGCTTCTGCTCCACTTTCTTTCTGCGGATAGGAAGAGCCAATACAAAGCTAACACAGCTTTCTTAAATGGGAACCCTGATCTAGACACAGTAGGATCAATTGAGTTAGCAAATAGAATGTGCGTACAAGCATCTTTTTCACTATTGAAAAAAAAAAGAGTACAAGAAGAAAACTTTCTAAAAGAAAAAGGGCCTCACACTGGCCAATTTCACACCTTCCGAATGTGCCATTTGACCGAATGTGAAAGCTAATCAAAAGACACTAATTTATTTCGGGAACATGAGATAGGTATGCCCAGCTAACTAAGGGACATAACAAAGATTGGGACCTGAAGTAATAAAACGAAGAAAGTAAACCAAGCGTACTAATGTGGGTGTGAGCATTTCTTCTGAAAGCCTTTCTTAGCTTTATGGCTGATAGCATGACCTTGGTCTTCTTGGTCCCTTGTACCAGAGGAAGCATGCAGGTGTCTTCTCTTCGCATAGCGAATTCATGTGTGGTTTAGAATCCTTGACTTGCCTTAGGAAGTCTATCCCCAGTACCACTTTAAAGTCATCCATGGTGGCTAGGGTCAGGTCTACCTTGCCCTTCCAATCACCCATGTGTAGCTCCACCGCACGAGCCAGACCTTGTACTTTCATTTCAAAGCTTTATGCTTTCATCTTATGTCACAGGTGTCGCAGTCAAGCAATGCGGGAGAGAAGGACTTTCTCAGCCTGTTTCATCAACCCAGGCAAGTCTTGAGGGCAGAAGTCAACAACAAGTAAGTAGTCTATATTTTAACGGTCTTCCTTTCTGAAACAGGTATGGCCTTTTCTTTTGGGACGAGACTGTCCTTCTTCGCCTACTTTTATTGGATTGAGGTCAGGAACGGTAGAAGAAGAAGTGAAGCAAGCTGCATTAAGCGGTAAGGGAAGCCAGCGAGTGGAAGACTTTGAACGAGTAAGAGCTAGTGAGTTTATTGGTTAAGAGATTGTATACGAATCGGTTTCATTTCCTTTTTGAGTTAGTTTACCAGTTCGCATTGCCATATTGGAAGTTTTAGCCAGTTCGTATTTTAGTTAAGCAGCAGGCCGAACAGTTATCTAATCAAAGTCAACCAAAGCACCTAGTCTTCTTATCTCTACTCGCCTTCCATTCCTTCTCCATCCGCCCGCTCCATTGGTAATCCCCTCCTATCTTAATGAAAGATCCCTCGGAGTTCCCCTCTATAGGTTCTCATACTCAGGTAATGGAAGCTCCATAGGTCTAGCCTGACAGACTGAATACCTTACCTTCTGGGCCTGCGCTTACCTTTAATGAGACTATCCCTACGTGGAACCTTTCATTTTCTAGTCGTCTTTTGTATGACTGTACTAATAGATTAAAAAGATGAACTCATTAAGTAAGAGTAAGAATAAAGAAGATTGAATAGGGAAGACCCCAATCGCAGGGAAGGAAGAAACTTCCACTCCCCCTGAAGTGAGCCAGGCGTTTTGTTCTTACGTCCATTCACTTTCTTCCAAAGACTAGTGAAAGAGAGCCCGTTGTTGAATTCCTTGAGGTTTGACTTCTTTCTGTTACAGCGAGTGATAAAGTGAGTGGATTTTTAGAGTATCAGGATGTGAGAAATTAAAGCTTGCCTGTGAGAAAGCCTGTCATAAGCCGCCCTTCCATACCTGAAAGGGGCTAACGATCTAAAGGTCGCTATCGAGCATAAGAGCAAAGGAGTTGCCGTGAGAGCAGGAGAGGTATGAAAGAACTCGACCAAAGAGAGAGGGAGTGGGAGAGACTTTGAAAGTCTGCATTTTTCTCCGGCAAGCCAGCGTCTTGTGAGAAAGCCTGCTTTTAGCCAGTTCCAAGAAAAAGAAAGAAGTAATCAAAGGAAAGCAAGGCAAAAGCGCTAGACAGCTGAAGCAACTCTTATAAGAAGCAGGTGGAAAAGAACAATATCTTCCCCCGGAAAGTGTGACCATATCGATCTATTTCTTCGATAGAGCCCTCCAGTGGTGAATCGGGCGAGTCTGTCTATCTTGAGTTTCCCGAGGTTACCCTTCCAAACGCTCTAACAATCTCCAAGGCTACTCCTTATTAGTGCTTGGATGTTGGTCCAGACGAGCCAGTGGAAGTTTCTATCTTGGAGCGAGTTGGATTCTCTCCTGCTTTACTACCAAGTTTCTTTCCGTCGAAGTGAATTGTTTACCTTCCTGCCCGGAGTTGATGTTTATCCAACTTATCCTTCTTCCGGCTAGTCAGTTTCAATTCATCCAGTTCCCTTGTTTGGAGGTCTATACGAGGCGAGGGTCCGGCTTGGGTAAGGGGTCGGATATTCGCAATTCCATCAAGCTTAGGCAAGTGCTAGGGCAAGCTAGCAAATCTGTTATCACGCTTTTGAAAGTGCCTTTATCTTGAACGGCCAGTCACTCCGTACCTGTGAGCAATCTTGTGATAAAGCCAGGAAAGCCAGCCAGAGAAAAGGCTAGGTAAAAAGCTAGGGACGAAGTGACTCGAGCGACAGGCTTTAGGTACTCGACTGTTAAGCAGAGGGTTGCTTTTCTAGGCAAAACCTTCCTTTGAGTTCTTTTTTCTGGAGTAACTCCCTTTGCTGTGGGTCGAATAGGGTCCCTGCCAGCCTTTGATCTACTTTGAGTGTCTCCTAAGATGGGAGAAGCGCTTACAGAAACAGAAAAAGCCAATTCCATTCCGAGGGCAAAGGCAAGTGAGAAAGCAAGTTGTCTTACTCCATCTCTTGGGGTTACATTCCGTTCAGTTCCCGTGTCCTTCCCAAGAGTGGCATTCCCTTCTTAAGGCTCTAGCGCTCTCAGAATAAGAATATCCAGTCCAGCCCTTGGGAGAAAGGTTACATCTCGTAAGCCGGTGCTAATACTTCCTCTCGAGCGAGCAGAAAAAGGTCAAGCAAGGGCGGCAGGATAAAGCGGCGGAATAGAGCCGGTTGTTGCAGTTGCTTTCAATAGTAGTGGTCCTGTCGAGTGAGTTTCCCCTGCTTCCTTTCCCTCAACTTCTTTAAAGTAAGCTATTTCATTCCCACTCTTTGCTACTTCTTTAAAGCAAGCTATTACATTCCTTAGCGTAGGGTTCAATGAATAAGGTTTGCTCTCCTATTTTTGTTCATTCCCTGCCTTCCTCTATATGGAGTAGAAGAGGGAGAGATATGTCACATGTTCAAATAGAAGCATCTCTATCAGCTTCAGCTAGAGCTCTTTTATCAAGTAATTCATCTAGCTCTCTTAACTGGCGAGCTACTTTCCGTACTTCCTTGAGGGCTTAAAGAGAACTGGTGGGTTGCGGCTCTCAATCAGATAAACTCTACTTTGGAGTATCTACCTTTACAGCAGGTTGGCTTGCCTGTCCCAAAGGTCAAGAGAAGTTGCCTAGGCTCTGTTGATGAATCAGGTTAGAATGCCTATCCCTATCACAATAAGAAGGAAATGTAACTCCTTATTTATTATTTAATTGTTGGCTTGGTCCTGGCTCTGCTTTAGCTGATTTAGGAATCTCAACTACTAGAGCCACTTCTTTTGTGAATGTAGCATTTCCACCGCTGTCAATGAATAGCGATTCCCTGCCTTTAAGTTAAAGTAAGGAGTGACCACTCTTTTTCTTAGAAGATGTTTAGCATTGGAGCATCATAAGGAAATGCCGGGCGCACCCCCCCTACTTCGATGAAGAGGTTAATGATAGCGCTAAAGTATATAGAAATGGTAGGCACTGGGAGTTCGGTGACAAGAAGCTCATCAAGAGCTAGCCGAAGATCGATTCCCGCAGTCCCACCCCCTTTACTAGAAAGGGCGGTGATATGCCTCGTGGTACCAGAACGACTCCGTACGGGACTACAGCGTACCCATCGCCCAGGGATCCGGCGTGCATTTCCAGCCAATGTATCCGCCGCGGTTTCCTTCGGTGATGATTGAAGAGCCCATAGGACGTACGCCCGCCAACAGGCAGGCTGCCCCTTTCGATGAAACCGCCTTAGAAGAGGTCATAAGGCGTGTCCTCGCGCGAAATGATCAAGGAGAAAGAACCCCGTCAGTTCCTTTGTTTGGGCTTAGTTACGGCCATTCTCGTTTGAACAAGAGTGGATCTCCCCTGGTATTCTCCGAGAGCTTAGACACCACCGGGCTTCTTCATGTTAGAAGATGAAGGCAACCGCTACCACCACTCCGAAAGGGCAACCTCCTCTATAAGATAGAAGAATTTGCTCGAATCCGAGAACGGCTAGGTAAGTCTAGTCATCAACTAAAGTTTGGGTATAGTCGCGCTTTTCTGATCGCTTTGATTGAAGCTTTAGCTCTCGATTCGCTCGCCATAACAAGCTGAACGTCATGGTCGAACACACACCCTTAAGGCACGGTTAGCCAAATTTGGTCAAGAGACAAGACTTGATTAGAAAGATGACAGTCACAGACTCGCGTTTAAGTCAGAGTCTCAGCGAACAAAGACTCACTTAATCGAAAGCAAGAAGTAACGAAGATCGAAATCCTTCCTTAGAGGTCGGACTAAACAGTTTGTCAACTCAGTTCGAGATTCCTTACGAAGAAGGGTAAATCAAGGACCCTTTCTTTCATTTAGCTCTCTTCCCTGGTGGAAATTAAACTACTACAAACTCTGTCTTAGCAGAGGATTCTTTATTTTCTCTTCGGATGGAGATGCTTTTGAGGGGCTTTATTTAGCTGTATGTTACGAAGCGTAGGGTCTGTACCATTCAACAACTAGAGCGGTCCTCTCGGAAGGATGTTGACCCCGTCACCGATGCTCTTGGCTTTCGTGTGTCACTGATTTAGCTTCCGATTGAGTCAGTGTGAAGCATTGGGTTTCTGCCTTAAGCTCGCCTGTCCTACTCTCCCAAGTAAGTTTCGAATCTGGATGACCTACTCTACTGTTTTGACTACGTTACAGCTGGATCGGTTAGTTCTGGGATGATTGATGCATCAGCATTCTATAAGTACTGCTTTGGTTGTGTGTGTTCTTTATCTTCTTCTTATTATGTTATGAGGAAAGCTAGCCCTAATCCGATCTGTATTCCAGAACCGGAAATGCTATAGTAACTGGGCAGGGCTTGAAGCAATCACAAAGAGCTTCTAAGATGTTAATTGTGACTACAGAGCCTACTAGCTCGCTTTAAAGAAGTAGCTCGGTTAAGAGCTAGAACAAATCATACTAAGGAAGGATAGGAAAATGCGAGACAAAGCCCTCAAGAGCACGGCACACTAACTATATCTTGAATTACAGTTAGAGAATACAACTTTCCTTAGTCTCCTAGTCGAGACATTATCAGTCTCTCCTTTAGTCCTGCTTGACGTTCTTTCTTTGTTGCTTTCACATCAATCCTTTAACTTGCTAGATCTTGAATTACAGTTAAAGAAGTCAATTATCTGATAAAGCCAGTTCCGCTATTCCCTTTTCGAGAAAGTCTTCCCGGGAGCTGTATCAAGAAAGGAGAGCTTGTGCTGATAAAAGGTGAGATCAAGCAAGCAAGGGAATTCAAGAAAGAGAGCAAGAAAGGAAGCAAGCTAAAGAGTATCAGTGCCTGAATCAGCTGCTAAAGAGGATAGAGCAGATGTTCCCTAATCTGGATAACTAGCTAAGGAGCATCATTCTTTCTTACAAGCAAGTGGAGAATCAATAAAGCAGGACCCTTAGTCTCAACAGGTCTATAGTCGATACATTAGTAGTCTCTCCTTTCATCTGGGATATTTAAAACTAAATACACCAGGTCGGGTACAGATTTAACAGCATCTCTTGAAACAGATGGGGGTGCAGATCTTGATACATCAACATCTTCGTGAAGAAATGACTCGACTACCGCCCTCGTGAACAGATATTCGAACAGATTCGGGAACTTCATCTGAGAGAGCTGCTTCGGGAACCGAAGATGGGTCAAGGGAAGAGCTTGTGGATGAGTTTGCAGGCTTGCTAAGAACTGCTGCTGATTCTACTTCCTCTGTGGAACCCTCACCCTATTCCTTTTCTGGAATCGCTCCGCTGCGTACTATAATACCAGCAGAATCTCTATTGCTTCTCGCTCGTTAGCTAGTAAGGGGCGTAGCGGTGAAGGAAGTCAATCTGGAATCAGGTTCACGGGCGGTTAAGTTCCATTCAAGAACATCCCAAACTTCCTTTATTCATCTTTATGAAAACCCGAGGGAAGATAGAGAAGCAGGAAGAGCGGAATCTGAGTCAGTACGGGAAGTTCATCTGTGAGACTCTGTGAGGAGGGAATCTCTTGAAACATCACCACTAGCCAGCGGGCTAGGATATGCGTATAGAAAGAGAAGGGAAAAAACTTTGACTTGTATCCATGCGCTTCATATTCGCTTAGAGTTCGCTCCAAGAAATATAGCCATCCCTACCTGTGCCTGTCTCTTTTTCAAGTATGGCTTGAAGTTCTAGGCCTTCTCCTGGGGTTTGAGTTAAAGAACCTGGGAATTTCCTTATTTAAATAAATAGTATACCAATATCGGGTATCAACCCGCTAACTCTACGCATAAACGGCTGCTGTTAGAATAGCTACTCTTCGAGCAGGTATCCAGGATGATAGTGTTCCGACAACCAAGGCATGGCAGCTCGGGCAGTCATACGGCTAGCGAGATAGTTCAGTTTGATCACTGTCCGTGATGTGAGGGATAGCATCGAGAGTGGTATCGTAATGAGAAAAGCGGGGGTTGAGCGAGACGGGATAGTTCCAAGCAAGGCAAGGTATAAATAGTTACTGCCGCTAGCAGGGGATGAGAGGTTCCTCCGGCAATCAAATCAGTAGAAGGGGGAGAGCGGTCCAGACTTCCAATACATCCCCTTCTTTGGTCAGGCTCGGATAATAGTAGGTTGCAGTCGGTAGGCATGGATGAAAAAGTCACTCGATCTTAGGCAGATGAGAGACAGCCGATCAAACAAAGATAGCTTCTTGATCCACGTATCTCATTGATTTAGCGATAGGGGCGGAATGCCAAGCTGCTCTAAGACCATTCGAGGAGTCCCCCTTAGACGGACAAGACAGAGGACAGCACATATCATGATAAAATTCTCTATCTAGATAGGGCCCTAAGAACTTCATTCGTACTCTTGATGTAAATAGAGTACAGGACGCATAATAGCCTAACCCGCAAGCTGGTTAGGTCGTGGCCAACCTTTAAATCCGTACGTTAAGGATTCCCTTGTGGAAATCTGACGTCGTGAGATTCAACCTCAAGAATGAGTTCTCGCTCCTGAACCTATTGGTAAAGTGGCTTAACGCTCCTCTCCCGTAGCTCTCGTCTATCTTACCTGTCATCCGGCTCTATATAGTGCGAGATTCTTTCATTATTTTTTTTCTACGGGCTCTATAGGCCTTCACGAATGCGTCTTCTCGTCTGAATATGGACGATTCCTAATTCATCGTTTAAACGTTAATTTCTCAGTAATAAGAGAAAGGGCTATGCTATTATCGGGATCTTGCTATGAGACTTTCTTTCATTTCTCTTCTTCGATAGCGCTTCCCAAAGAGTGTATTTTAGCTTGCTTATACTCTTTCTGCACTTGTTTCCGGGCAATCGTACCTCTCCTTGTAAGTCGAGTAACAACTATCCTCATACACTAATGTATGAGTGACTATGTACCAGTTAGGAAAACCTTTACTTGTTTGCCTTCTATCCCATAGATAGAGTTGGCCTTAGCACAAGTACTAAGCAAGCATTCTGCTACCTTAGCCGTCAGAAATAGAAATATTGAGGGCATGTCTTCTGGTCCAGGCATTATTTATCTTAGGGATAGCCTACACAGCAAGCCCCGGAACTTCATTTACGGGGCCGGCCTTCCAAGTCTATAGCACTCCCTGCCAAGTATGAACTAGCACGGGACCAGTAAATAGATTAAGTGTCAGCCTTTTTGAAGGGGGATGGTGGCATACCGCGCAACCTTAGAAGCTATGACTTAACCCAGATTGACCCCCTTAGTTAGGGGATTTCTTTCATTTTCATAGCGTAAGTGGCTCCGTCCTCAAGAAAATCCTTCAGAGGTCCATTTGTCCGAAGGGACGAAGGACATTCTAGAGTGGACGCTCCAACGACGGTGGGTACAGTCGCAGTTACGTTATGTTAAGTGGTATACAATTACCTCTAACGACCCGGATCCCACCATTGGAATCCTATTTCAACGGCCATACAGTGACATACACATGGAAAGCTGTTAGCAGCGATCCAGAATTAATATTAATCAAATTGGGTTGCATGTGGTACGAAGTCACTCATAACGCTAGATGTGGAAAATCTTCGATTTAGCGATTTAGTATCTTCCTTCATGCGAGGGGAGATTAAAGCCCCATTCCTTTGCCTAGTTAGGTTGTGGTGGTATTCGTGGTGGTACACTGAGGGCAAGAACTTTTAGGTCCAGTCTGAGGGATTAAACCAACCTCATGCTGGAAGGGCTGTGGTCTTTCCTGGGGTAAGCCTGGTCCCCTCTACTGACCATCGGAAATAAGACTTTAGGCCTTATATGAAGACTTTGGGTGCTGAGCTACTGTCGACGTGTCCGGTCAGGCCTGCTAGCCCTAGACTCTCTTAGGCTTAGGCGCTTTCATAGACTGAAAAAGTTTGGTTGGCTTCGCTTCGTCGACTCACAATTGAAGTGGTTGAACGTTCAAAACTTTCCTGTCCAAAGTCACATAGGGGGCTTATTCTTATGAATATATTTCAGATGAATTTCTCAGTTAGAAGGAACAGCTAAGGTACGGGCTTGGAATGATAGCAAAGATAAAAAAGAAAACGACTTTACATCGTCCTGACACACCCATGGCAGTCACTGAACTCAACTATGGACGAAATGGAATGCAGACAAAAAGCGATACGAGTATGTTGCTAAACCTGAAAGACTCTCGCCTTCACTTACCGACTGAAGGACGGAGAGAGAAGTAAGACCGGCAGGGCGAGGCCTGAGACAGGACTTCAACCACTTGAAATGCTAAGCCGCTTACCACAAGGAAAAGGTAATTTCCCAGGTTCTTACCCGGAATGGACCAACTCAAGGCAATGGCCCCGACCGGTTTACACAACCTCAAAGCACATTCACTACTTCAGCAAGGAGCACACACAGACGGAATCGACTACTCAACCCACTTAGAGGAAAGGAGAAGAAGGTGAAGGGTATAGACCCGGCTCCACGGATTCATTTCATTCTAGATTCATCGTTAGCTATTCCATGTCTTTCGCTGCGGGTAGTAGGCTATAGCTTCCTTCATTGGCTTAATCCGCTTCTTGTATCCGAATTGGGCTTTTCACTTCTGGTTGAAGTGGAATAATCTTCCGGTCTAGTGAGCGTATATACCTCCTTCGCCTCCGGCTTCTAGCCTTCTTAGCTTCGCTACCCCTGCCCTGTGGTACGTCAAGAGAAGGCCCATAGGTGAAGCAAAGAAATAAGATTCCCTTACCCTATTAAGCGATTGCCATTCCAGCAGGTACATTATAAAGAAAGAAGATAGATTCCCCTCCCGAAGATCAGTCGGCTATCCAATTCCCTATATGGGTTGGCTATCCAGTTTTCGTCCCGGGTTGAAAAATGAAAATCCTTTGGTACACAGCTGTTATAAAAAACCTCCCTTGGGACAGAACGGGAAAGACGAATCCGATTTCGGATGGCACGGGGCAGCCACTAAAGGATTTGCATCAGCCAGTTGAGGGGGTCCATTCCGAAGGACAAGCGGGTTCTCCACCTCTTGCTTCGCCCACAAGCCCTAGTGCCTTTCAGGAGCGGGTTACAACTCATAGTTGAAAGCAGAAGATGGGTGTAAAGACCTGGAAAAAGTTAGCTCGGCTTGGAGATCGTACTTCTTTCACGCTAGGAGTGGCTGGTGCACAAAGCAAAGTAAGAAACGGAAACAAACGGAGCACTCCTCTCGGGTTCAACCTGTAGATGGTCCAAAGAAAAGTACATAATGAAAACCGGTCCAAGACAAGACCTTTTGGGAAGACCATACATTATGCTCGCTTGTCTTGTGTTTACTTCCTAGACACAAACCCATTAAGCTAGCAAAAAGTCTATATCTTACTTACCACCCACAAGAGCTAATAGCTAAAGCTACCAGCTGAGGTGAGGATGCTAACTGCCCCAGGAGATCAAGACATAGCATGGTAGGCGAAAACAAGGCCAACTACCTGCGCCTTCCTCTAGCTTAACTATACTTTATGGAGCCTTGCTCACGTTCCAATGCGTGGGATAGTTTTTATGTCCATCTCCTTGTAAACGACTGAAAGCCTTTTTGAGAGCTTTGCTCTCCCGTATTTGACCGGTTCACGCTGCTACCGGCTTCAATTTTCTACTTTTGCTTTTTTTTAAAAACGCGATGTTCAGCAACTTGACGATAGAGCAAAGTTAAGTTGCATGGCATAGGCCCCTTTCTATGTCTCATTCCCTCGAAAACCGGCAAAGCAGCTCATATCATTCTTGTCGAGACGAGTTCCGAAAGGCAAGTTAAGGACTATTAGGAAAAGAAAGAGCCGAATGGACATGAAAACCCGGGAAAGAGAAAGGCGAAACCTAAGACTAGCAAAGAACCCGAAAGGCGATTGCCCCGACTATCTACAACTCCAGACGCGACAAGAGTGCTTATTTTATAAGTCCGGAAGCTTTCGTGCAGTCATTTGAAACTATTCGTAATGTCGTCCAAGAGGGCGGGACTAAGGCCATAAACGAGACCCTCGCTGCTGGTAAGTTTGAATATCCTGAAGTCAGGGGTCTCGAGAGTAGCCAGAGGACTCTAAAATAGAAGAATGGCTACCCGGGCCAAGAAGGGTGATCCATTAGCACCTAGCAAGTCAAGAGTCTTGTCTGAGAAGGAATGCGAATGAAGCTATCTTTCCTACTCAATTTATGGTATGATCTCTCTTTGGACCTATCATTCGATCCGTTGAACCCAAAGCTATGGCAGCTATCAAGCTTGGAGTTGTCCCTAGATACTCTATATTGGGATAAAGAGATGAAGAAGAAAGTTCATGTCACGCTTGAGATTTTATTTAGGAATGGAAATGGCAGTTCTTAGGACAATTTGACTGCCAATAGTTCTTCTATCCCACGAGCATCGAATAGGTCCTTCAAGAAGGGGTTGTGCAATAGTAGACGAAGAGGACAAGGCAAGCCAAAGGGCTTGGAGGGAGGGAAGCGGAAGGGGATTCATGCAGAGAGGAGACTGTGGCACTGACTTTCGGAATTGAATGCGCAGTTAGCAGGACAAATGCCAAAGCAAATGCACAGAAGAAGCTCTTAGGTCTTTATCCAGTCTTAGCATAAAATCCTTCCTCCTCAGATGTCCACAAAAGAAAAGGTTTAGCGTAGCCCAGATCAGTCAGAAGGAAAGCCTTAACGCCCTTGCTTCTGCTTCTTAGCGCGTAGTGGGAAGATCTTTTCTATTCATAGATCAAATAAAAAGTTGCCCTTCTTCCAAAAGCTCCTATGATCTTTTTTCCCTAAAAATAATAGAATCCGGTACCAGCTTCTTCAAGACGACTGGGGAAGAGCGCATCGACAAAAGCTCTCCTTTGAGGAAAGTTGGTCTTTTTGGCTTCACAATTCCATTATCCTTTCTATACGCAACCCACCTGAACGGAGTCGAACCTTCACTGCCACTGCCTTTCCTCGGCTCACTCCACTTAGCTTAGAGTGGGGAATCCAGTGAAAGAAGAGTCAAAGGACTCAGATCAGTCTATTGCTACTTACGGTGATAAAGAAAGAGTTATTGGCTTTCTTCCCCCTCGAACTTCACTATCTGGCATCACAGCCTATCCCGACAATGTGCCAAGGCTCTAAAGGAATCGACTTTCTTCGACCTACCTTACTTTGACTACATTAATCAACTTAGGAAGAGATGACATTGAATGCGTTCTAACTGTTTTAGAAAAAACAGCTATTGAATTCACAGCTAGTCTTTCTCTTGTGAACGATTCCGCCGCAAGAAAAGAGAAAGGAGAAAGAGTCAAGCTAAAGATCTCAGTCTAGTAAAGCTAAAACTTACCTCTACGCAAAGGTTGCTTACTACGGGGTCTACTTGTGGGCAGAAGAAGCAGTTTCATCTCAATCCGTTCGAGTCAGGGCAAGGGAAGCTGTGAGCTAGTCAAGTAAAGGAGCAGCTGTGAGCGCATAGAAACCGCTTGGAGAAGGACTTATACTCTTTGAGAACGACTTCGAATCGGTACCGTCGAGGTCCCATCCATGTTCAAAGAACAGATGCAGCTAACCAACGGGCAAGCAAACCTGTAGCAAAGTAGGGTAATCGGTGAAGTCGGTGACCGTCCTTGACTTTGATTTGCCTGTGTCTCGGCCAAGTTGTCAACTGCATGATGATGGGATTTTCAATTTGAAATCATAACACCATTGTGATCAGCAGGGGCATCAGGAGGCAAGTGCGCCACCCCAGGATCCTCGCTCGGAGCAATCCCGAATGCTTCGGGATTAACCACTCCTGGTTGAGAGACGCGCTCTCGAGAAGTCCCGGTCCCATGCGCCTCCAGCACTGCTGTTCTGGACTTCGAACGCGCTGGTTGGAATCTTTCCTTCCTTCTCCTTAGCATTTGTTGATGCGCCAGAAGAGGACTCCACTGTTCCACCAGGATCACGTCTCGCCCTCTGTCTAGCTCTATCAGGACCGGCCCGTAGCCAATCACCGTACTGAGACTCCGCTTGCTTCCCTTCTTCCTTCGCACGAAGCAGTAAGGCACAATCCTTTTCATTGTGACCAAGCTTGCCGCAGAAATAGCAGAAACGAGGTAAACGTTCGTATTTGAAACGAACCCAAACTGGATCAAGACCAGAGAAATCAATCCTCATCGCTCTCCGTAACGGCTTAGTAATATCCAATTGAACCCGAATACGCAGGAACCGTCCCCATCCAACTGCACCTTCGTCAATATCAATCTCCTCGCCAATCCCAAAAGTTATGGGTATGTGAATAGTCCGTCGCTACTATAGAGGAAGGACAACGATCGATAGCTTACATCCGGAAAGAGAACAAGCCTGACAAGGAGCTCTAGGAACTAACATGCCGGGCCTGGAGAGGGGTACTCTCAGCCTGGATAGATCTATGACTATCAGTTCACGGCTTCCTAAGGATCAGCCTTATGCCTTTTCTTCTCTTCTAAGCCATTTACAGTCCAAGCCAAGATTTAGAGATAGGGATAGATACGTAGGTCACTAACCCTGGTTAGGTCTAACTAAGAACTTCATTCTGACTATTGATGTAAATAGAGCGCAGATGTCTTGCTTTGCTCGAGTAAGTATGTGCCTCATAGCTAAAGCGACTACACGTACCTTTCTCATATTACTGAGAAAGTCAAGTTTCACTTCGAATTAGGAAAAGAATCCACATGAGGCCCTGAAAACTTATTCTAAGGCAATATAGACGAAATCCTCGGTTCATCGTGTGAACGATGGCCAAGGGAACCATTGTTTCTTGTCCATACGCATGGCAGAACAGCATTAATGTTACAAATGCATAAAGCTCATACGGAAAGACTTGGAGAAAACCTTCTTAAGACCAACCGATCTCAAATCTTTTGATAAGGATTGGGAAGAAGGAATCGACTTCCATGTCGACTCCCCATTCAGAAGGGGGACCGGTGGCACATACCTTTTGATTAAGTCAGGTAAGCATTCAGCCACCTTATTAACCGCTCAATCATAGGCCTCGTTAGGACTGACAATAGACGCTAAAGTCTGACGGTCGATCCGTTTCCAAAATGATCTTTGATAACGAAAAGAGCGAGAACCACTACTTAACAAGTAGATTAGCCTCTCGCATAGCTCTACTCACTGCTAAAACCAAGTAAATGGCATCTCCTTAGAGTCGAGTGACTACGTGCCTCTGGCTTATAAGGGTAATACCCTCTCGCTTCGCTCTTTTAATTACTCCCCTTTCTTGAGTAGGGCATAGAAGGGCTTAAACTAGCTCAGTCTAAGAAGCGATAGGATAGTAAGTCACTTACTTGTTAGAGTAAGGCACGTAGTCGCTGTCCTGTTAGGGGCTGGCACGTAGTTACTCATATTGCTATATGAGGCTTAAACTATCAGAGAAGGGGGCGAGCTCTACTTAAGATCCCAGCAGCACTCTCTCATATTACAGATAAAATCACGTTTCATTAGTAAGATTCAATTCTCTGAACACGCGTTAGACAGCTATCCTCGTCACCCCTTTCTCAAGGGAAGCCTATCAACATCAACAGGGCCGGGGATTACCCTTCCACAACAGGGCTTTTTTCTCTGAACTCTACTTTCGTATTGGCCGGTTAGATTTCCTATTCTTTATTCCCATCTTACGATTACTCTTTCGATTTTCTTTCATTAGTATGCTAATCCCGAGCTCTATTCCGATAAAAGAAAGGAATAGGGTAGAAATGGAGGTAAGCATTGGTTTCTGCGCCCACCCGGGAGGAATTGGTTTCTGGCGAAAAGGCAGACCCTTTGATTGAATATACCTCGCTCAACGCTTAATAAACTAGAAGACGCAACTGAACAAGAAAGAATGCGAGCGCGTACCTCTCTCTTTCAACTGGACGGCTAGTCTAGGCAGCGTGAGGCCGAAACCTTTGATGAAAACCCAAAATACCTCTAAGTCAAATGTGCAATACTCTGAAGTCATTTGCACGAGAGCACTCACTCTTCAGGTTTTCTCACTGAAAAAAGTGGAGATCAATACCGGTTGGATCGACCACCCATGGAGAAATTGCCCTACTGACTACTGAGAATTCCGACCAAGATCTCTTGACTGATGACCGCCCATCTGATGAGCGAACGCGGGAAGGGAAGCAACTGGGCTAGACTGCTGATCTTCTGGAGTAGTCTTACCCTGGGAAACAGACTGTAATCGCCGCCGAGAATAAACATGCTGTGCCGGGTGATTGGAATCCTCTGAGGTCAGCTGAACAGGCTGACAATCGGCAGAAGATGCTGGCCTGAAGAGTGAGGCTGATCCGTAACATCAACTGCAGAAGAATGAGGCAATGTAATTGTTGATGAACAGGAGAAGGCCGCAATACATCTCCATCACCCCCGGTATTTATTAGGTTAAGGCTCGATGTAATTGAGGCGACCTTATTATATATATTACAAGAAAATTCAAGGATACATCGAGTCTCTTGGATTTCACGTCATAGCATCTATACCCGGACTGAGCATATCCAAGAAAGACACAAGTGGTTTCCTTGGGGACATTTTTTCTCTTAACTGCGCAGGAATATGAAAACAAAACACGTGCATCCAAACACTCGCAAATGCTATAGGATGGTGCTGCCCCAGTAAGAAGTTCGTGGGGTGCCGCTGCAGCTTATTCCCTCTTTCTTCCCCCCCAAAAAAAAGGGGAGAGATGTCCCGTCCCTTCGTTATGCACATCCATATACATAGCCAGACACAAAGGTGTACAATACGGTCAAAATCTGCGGTTCTTTAAGTTCATTCACTGTAGGTTCTCTTACTTGCTCTAGTGGCTGGCAAAGGCCAACCGAGAGGGGAGAACGAATGGCTCAGGAATCGGCTGGTTCCGAGCGGACTTGTGGAGCTGCTGCTTGGATTATCGTAGAATAAGAGGAGACGTCTTAGGAAATGACTTCACTTAAAAGACAGATGCCGCCGCTGCGAGGCGAAGGAGTAGCTTGTCTGGTCTTGCGGTGCACTCACTCCCGTTACGAGAATGAAAAAAGCCCCAGCTCGACTCGAGACCAAGACTCCTTACAACTCGCACCAATAGCGGCACTGAACGGCCGGAGATTGATTGAAAAGGCAGCCCAGCCAGCCCACCCCTTTAGTGATTGTAATCAAGAGCACACACTGGACCTGACCTACTAATCATCATCTCATCTGACGCGAAGCAAAATGAAGGGGGAACCCTTCCTTCCTTCCCAGCTCAGCCGCCCCCCCCTAGCCGCTTACCTACTCGTGCTCGTAGCTCGATCGGGGGTCAAGAGTGTGGTCCGGCGGAAAAACATAAGTCGTCCGTATCAAGTGATACGTGAATTGCTCAGTAGTGCTTCGCCACTACCGTAGCTGGCGGAAATAGCTTAATGGTAGAGCATAGCCTTGCCAAGGCTGAGGTTGAGGGTTCAAGTCCCTCCTTCCGCTCTTTGCTTCGTCGTTTAGTGATAACGGGTAGAGTAGGCAGCGAGTAGAGTGCATAAGCCCCTTTAGCGAGCAGCCCCTTCCCTTTTATAGGGTTTCAAACCTTTCTTCAACATAATAAGAAGAAGGGGGAAAGCCAAAACCTACTCCTAACAAGTAGCTGGCTTTTCAGCCGTTGCGCGCTAGCGTTTTCCCTTACTAGTAAAGGAAAGGGGCTGCTAGTTGTAGCGCGCAGTGTACTAGTGAATAGGAAAAGCGGATTGAGATTACTAATGACGGATGGAGGTTGAGGATATAACATGTTCGGTGCCTCGCCCTTGTCTCCTTCGCCGGAGACTGCAAATGATGGGAATTCTATCGAGAAAGAAGAGGCATCGTCTCTCGATCCAATCCGTCTTCCCAGGCCTCCCCAACACACTCTTGATATGAAAAAAACCTCCCACCATAGAGAAGAGATCTAAAGCTCAATTACATCGACCCTCGATCACCCTTTCCATTGAACCTGAACTGGTCGAGAGAGATGAACCCGCACCACATTTTATAACCTTCGAACCCCCAACTAGAGATGGAATTCCAGAACCTAAACAACTCAGTTGAGAGCTCCGTGACCGTTCAAGGGAAGGTCCACCAATGATTGATAGGCCATTCCCCCCTATCCGTCTCTTGATCCCTCATTCCACTAATCCGTTGTTACTGATTCATTCAAGGCATAGACTCCCCACTTCTTTGTCTTATTAGCGCAGGTGTTCGTCAACGATGAAAGCCGCTGAACTTAAGACTCGAGTTGAGAAAGAGGGCTAGGCCCAGGAGAGCAGGGCTTTCAGGGACTGGGGAAGACGGGTGGATTATAGAGCTAGGAGCGGATCGAAGGTTTGTCCATTGGGATTGGGCATGGACGAGCCTCGACTGGGCCAGCATTGATGAAAAAAGAAAAAAAGAAAAACTTATCCCCGGTGTAGGATTAAAGATCAGGTCCAGGATTCGAGTCAAATCGACCTTCCCTCTCATCCCGGCAAGGAATTCCATCCCATTTTGTTGTTCAATATCTCGGCTGCTCAAGAAGTTGGACTAGCTGCTCTTCCGACCCGGAGTGGCTTCTAGGAGAAGGGCAGAGCCTCACCTTGCAGTCCACGCCCGAAAGGAATTGAAAATGAAAAAAAAAAGTGTTCACTATCTATGGAGTGGGGTGACTATCTATCCTTAATCCCCTCTTCCCTATCTCCCCCTTTTTTTCCTTTCTCGCCGGCACCTTTTCTTTTTTTGTATTGTTTATTATGATTGATCTGTAGTTCAAGGGCACTCTTCCTAATCCGAGTTTGAGATGGAATAAGACCCAGACGTAGAGTCCCGTCGGCCGGGAAGGGATTCAATCTATTGATTTTTGACTCCCTTCTGGCCTTCGAGGGAAAGCCCTTTCCAGATGGAGTAGTGCATCTCTGTCTTGAAAGCCCGCCCTATAGATAGGAACTCCTATCCCAAAGGCTGCCTATCCAACCCGAAGACTCTTTTTCGTGGTGGAGTGCTTCGAATAGGATCCGATCCCTCCTTCCTGACCCGGCTCACCTGCCTCTGAAGCTGGAATGCCTTTCCGGGAATCGAAAAGTTTGAAGTAGGATGTGGAATGTGATTGGTGATGGATGGTGGTTATGAAATAAGTTCTGCATCAGATGATGAGCCCATGCGGAAACTTTTTCTTTTATTGGCGCCCGATTGAGTCGAAAGCCTACCAACGCATAAAGGTTCCGATTCGAGCGAGAGCCCAAACGGGGGAGGCGAGAACATCTTGATCGAAAGCTCTACTGTTCTGAATAGTGAGAAAGAGTTTTCAAAATTCGATCAAATCGATCGAGAATCTCATCATCTGTTAGGTGGGCTAACCCACCGATCGAGTTGGGCTGGGCGTCCATGTCACAGAACCTTTCTTCTAGCCAAGAATCCCATTATTGATCGAATCGGGCCGGATCCAATTCATTGGTAAATGAAAAATCTACCCGCACTAAGAAAAAAACCTAGAAAAGGCGAGGCAAGGGGCTAACGGAAGATTTTGTCCAGGATCTGGGAATCTAAGCCTTGTTTCTTCTGGTCGGCTCGTATTAGCCTGTGCTTTTTTACAGGTAGTCATTCCCCCCGTTCCTTTAGTCTTTTCAACGGTACTTGAATCTTAAGTCGCGGTCATGTCTCGCCCCCCCAGTATAGTGACCGGTTCCATCTTTCTTTCGAATTTCATCAGTTCCAGGCTCAAGTGCCTGCTCATCCATCTTCATTCCAAAGGCGAACATTTCCATTGAGTGAGTGTAACTGCTATGGTTTACAGTCAATAGTTCTTAACCAACTCGCGGAGCTTTCTAAAGAAATAAGAGAGAATAGGGAGTAAGGGGGACCTTCGCTTCATTAAAAATTTTCCTTCTTTCTTCTTCTGCGGAGCCCTGATAAAGTCCCCGGCGGCTGGTTAGTACAGTGCTCCTGCTGCTGATTTGGCCCTGCGCTGATTCAGGAGCTTCCTCTTTAGTCTAGGACTCTAAATCTAAATCAAATCAAAAGAAACGGCTGGGCGAGAACAAGACAAGAAGCGGTCGTCGTCCGGCGGCCGTCTACTAAACGAAGAACCGCTCGCTGCCTTTTCTTCGCGAATAAGATGTGCAGGTAGCCTAGGAGAAGAGAAGCAAGCAACCTTCGCCTACCTCCCATCTATAGGCGGCAATGGTAAGAGCTGGTAAGCATGGTAACTGTATCGGCGGCCGGGGGCCGGCGCTCCGCGTTCTATCTAGGTTCCGCTCTTACGTACGCCCCACCTCACATAGAAGAGGGGAACCCCTTCAAAGAACCCGTGTGAGTAGAAGGGGATTGATTCATTCATTCATCGGATACGTCTTCTTCCGTGATCCATTTCATGTCAACTCACATTTTTTATCAAAAAAAAAGCCTACTTTACAAAGGGAACGTTGTTTCCCAGGAACCTTGCAACCTTGCGATTCCCGGTAACCGGCCGTATCGGCCCGGTAACCTTCGTCACCGTCGGTTCCCGCAACCAAGCCTTTCTTTTTTATTATGTCTTTCTTTCTGAAAGGCTTTCAGTGAATTATTGAAGCTATCGAGAGAGTACCACGGTTTAGAAGGTTACCGACTTTCGGTGGACGCGGGGCCAACGAGTTCAGTCGAACAGCGTAACGAGTCTTTTTTTAAAGAATAAAGAAGCGTTCGCCAACTTTGATAGGTATAGCATTTCAAGCAAATAGAGCAGAGAGCTTACCCTTTCTTTTTTTATTAGAGTCGCGAGCTTGTTGTAGTCGGTCAACAAGGGGGAACCTTGCTGCTTACTTGCTATATCCCCGCGTTCTTGCACGGCTCGGTTCGTTCTTCGAGCCCCTTTTCTCCTTTCCCCCTCTCTCCGTTCTATCGTCCAAAAAAAAGGCCGTATGGAGTATAGCCAAGTGGTAAGGCATCGGTTTTTGGTACCGGCATGCAAAGGTTCGAATCCTTTTACTCCAGATTATGAACCCCCGATCGGATCTGTCAAGAACGAGCTGACGACTACAAGGGAAGCGGCTGACTGCAGTCCCTGAGCCTAGCTTGTAGCAAGCCAAAAGTTTGACTTGAACCTACTTTGCTAAGAGAAGATCAAGAAGGGAAAGACAGACGGCAGAAAGCAAGCAATCCCTTCCAACCAGCTAACCCGCGGAGTTGAACACAACACTGACTTCGGCCAGGTTCTTCTATCAATATCCTGGCCCTTGCTTAACTCCTTGCTCCGTAAACCGGTCGCTGGTTGATCTGATCGGACCCCGCGCGAGAGCCCAGCCCGGGAGGAATGCAATGCATGGTTCCCTGGCGCTTCATGGGGCGGGCGTTCGCAGTCCCCCTCCCTAAAATCGAACCCTACTTCGCTCGCCCAGGCCTGCCGGCACAAATAAGAGAATGCGGGTTCCAAACCTGCTTGTGCAGGCGAGGTTTTTTAATTCCAGAGGAGCTTCGAAGAATCAAGTCACTCGAAGCTCTTCCCTTTGCTTTGCCCCGTGCTGTCCCCCTCCTGTTGCCCCCGGCCGAAAAAGGTTGCAATCAATTGCCCTTCCCGTTCTCATCAAACAAATACCATACACGCCTTTTGCCGGCAAGCTACCCTCGCCTACCTCATCTATAGGCATTTCTATTCGCCCGCGCGCGAGATCAGATCGACTACTCTACTACCATCATGCCTCAGGTCTTTTCTTCAATAGGACGGAAAAGAAATAGCTTATTCTAAATCTTAGAGGCCCTGCACCCGCACCGCTCCATTCAATTGCTCTGTCATAAAGAAAGGGAGGGCAAGACGCTAGTTTTGATCAATCGCCTGAACCTACCTTTGCCAGGAGAGGTGGCCCAATCACTAATAGATCTCTCAACGAGAGCCTCATTCTGTCTAGAGGAAATTGCTTCGGTGGATCCAGTTGATTAAGTCGTTGTGTTCGTCCATACCCACCTGCTTGGAGTGCGGGTAAGGGCTCACCTGTTGATTGTGTCGTTGCATGCTTGAGCCCCCACCTCCCACGGCTACAGCCAGCATCAGGATGGTGCCTATACCCTTCTAGGCACCTGTTCATTCAGTCAATGAAGATGAAGCTGCAGTCGGTTCTGATGATTATGCCGTTGATTCGGTAGATGAGTAAGTCGGTTCGGAAGTTGGTTCAGCGATAGATGTAGTCGATGGGGTAGAGGGTCTGCAGATACTTGTCGAGCTCCTCATTGCCCCAATCTTCCCTTTGGGCTCCCTGCTCCGCCAGCGCGACAACTGTCCAAATCATTTGACGCTTCTTCTCACTGAGCAGCCCCTCGACTTCCACTTCAGGTTCGGGGAGCTCCGGCAGGGGGACTTGAGTCTCAGCAGAACCTTCCTCTCTCTTTTCCCTCATCTCCCCGGTCCAATTTGCTTCATTTTGCTCAGTTGGGGGAGCGGAGGTACTCTCCAGCGGTGGCTGGGCAGTGATCTTTATGGTAGCGGTAGAACTCGGAGGGCTGGCCGGGGTTGTGTCCTTCCGAGCGGACGAGGTCGGCTCGGTGACCGGGGGCTTGCGTGTGGAGGCGGCATTGCGACCACGGGCTTGGACGTCACTTCTTCATTTCTCTGCTTTTTGGATGGGGACTCCTCCCCCAGTGAAGGCATATATGTCGAACGGATTCACAATAAACAATCATCAAACGCGATTGAAAAACATCAAAAAAAGAAAGGGGTTTACTCGTGACGATGTCGGGCAGGGTGTCATAGAAAGATGTTTGGGGGGAGTGGCTATAAGTTCGAAGGGTTGTGTGTTACTTGAGTGAGAAGGTAAATAAGATGTGAATAAGCAAAAAAGCAAAAAATTAGGGTTTGAACTTACGTTCTCTGGATGAAGGGGGTGACCGGGATAAGTGATATGCGAAAAGCGATATGCTTTACACGTTTGTTTCCAGGACGTCACGCCCGCGCCTCTCGTGACTTTAATGGTTTTGGGGTTGGCTCTGCCCGCCGGTGCTTTTTTTGATAAGCTGCAGGATCAACGACTGGATCGATGGCTTAAACTACTGCTTTTTCAACGCTTCTCCTGCGACTGCCTTAGCAGCAGGGTCAACTCGGTTAGCTCACACTGGATCTCTATCCCGATCTTTAGCTACAGTCCCTGACGTTGGTTGATTTTCCGCATCTAGTAGGGGTCGCTTTGGGTCTGTGCTGGCTTGATGGATATCGCCCTATCGTCTAAGGGGCTTGAAACTTATGAATCGACTGGATCAGCTGGAACTACACAAGGCTATGGAACTGAAATGGATGCTTAGCAAGGTGCTGGATAAACCGGCGAGACTTCCTATGCCGAGAGCACCAATAGATAGCTATGAGAACAGATCTAGTTAATGCCCACCGGCGGTGAGCCAGGAGTAGGAATAGACAATAGGGAGGGGGGGTTCATTTGCTCTTATCCTGTCCAGATAAGAGATTTGAAGGTCGATAAGGAGTTGGTAAGCGCATTGACTTGAGTTCTCCTCCACAGGTCTTTCTTTTTTGTTGGAACCAATCCACGGAATGGGGGAATAAGAAGATAAGGAAGCAGGATTCATTGGTGGTCCATTCCTCGTGGTGCCTCAATAGGCGGGAATAGAAGGTTATGAAATAAACTACCTACAGACCTACCTTTGATGGGCTTCTGGAAGAGGAGCTAGAGAAAGGATCCCTTGCTCAATAGTTTCGAGGTCGTCCAAGACCTGACTTGAAAGAATTTTTTTTTACTATTGGCAGGTCAAGCGGTTGGTGTCTGCATCCATCACCAAGGGAAGGAAGGCAGAAAGGATATTTACCAACACTACAGAAAGAGCACGGACTCGGCTTGGGAGCTCTCGCTCGGGCGCCTAATCTGCTCTTCTCCTACTCATAAGAACCAGAACAGGCACTCGTAACCGTCCCTAACCTCTGTCTCTAACCTATTCCTTTTCCTCTGTCCTTTTACCCTTTGAACAGCAACCGGAAACGGGCATACAAGCAGGTCAGCTGGTCACGTCACTTCTTTGGTCTGCTCTGGTCAGGAACACAATCAAAGGAACGGGCAAAAAGCTCTCACTAGTTTTTAGTATGTATCGAATAGAATAGGAAAGCAGGCAATCGGTCTTTTTTCACTCCAGTTAGCTCCTCTCGTATTAGGAACCGGAAAGCAGGAGAGAAAGCTAGAATAGGAGGCTGTAGTCTTTCCTTTCCTGGCTTTGTGATCGACTATGATTCTGTCGTTCTCTTATAGGTTGAACTTCATTTATGAATATGAATTGGACTACATGGTAGTGCTTTCGGTTTTAATAAGTAAAAGTAAAGGTGACCCAACCGCCAACCTTCTCCTTTCCCTGCCGACTTAGATGCATGGCAGGTTTTTTCCCCTTTATTTGAATCATATAGATATAGATAAATGACAAGGGTTTTAGTATGCACTGCGTCTCCTCGCCGATGTGAATGAGTAGACACCACATCTCGACCTGTTTCCGCTTCATAAGGAAGGGCTCCGTAGAGTTCTATTTTAGGGCGTAACGTTGTGGTTGTTCCCTCTCCTTTCAGTCGAGCTTCCTTTGGTCGCCTCTCCTTTCAGTCGAGCTTCCTTTGGTCGCCTCTCCTGACCGAGAAAAACAAGTTCCAGAGGCATCTTCCATTCATATCGATTTGGGTTTTTCCGCACCATATTTTGATCTGCCTCTTCTTCGATCCGGAATTCCCAGCAAATCCTTGACTCCTCGAATACAATGGGATTTCACACCTGGCGAATCTTTTACTCTACCCCCTCTTATTAAGACCATAGAATGTTCCTGCAAATTATGACCTTCGCCTGGAATGTGAGCAAATATATCATGTCGATTGCTCAACCGTACTTTGGCTATCTTACGTAGAGCTGAATTAGGTTTTTTCGGTGTTCTCGTTGAAACACGCGGGCGTACTCCTTGCTTCTGGGGACATTGATCCGAAGCTCGAGTACGGTCCGTGCGCCGTTTTTCTTCTCTACCATGACGAATCAATTGATTTAATGTAGGCATCGCTCTTTCCTTTTTCCTTCCCCCCGATTTGAGCCCTATCAGTAGTGATTACTCCCGATCCGAAGCACCCCTTTTCCATTCATAGAGAGATCCAATCGTCAAAATCAATAAAAAGGCCATCATGGACCAAAATCCAAACAGATCAATCTTGTTGGGAGGGACTGCCCAAGGAAAGAAAAAGGTGACTTCCGGATCAAGGATAATAAATAAAATTGAAACAAGATAAAATCGTATATCGAAACGACTTCTGGCATCACCGGAAGGATCGAAACCACATTCGTAGGCCGACAATTTTTCTGGATAGGTCGAACTATTGGAAGAAAATGGAAAAGGAAGACCGACTGGGATCAAAGAAACTAGCGGACTGATCACTAAATAGATACAAATAGGTGCAAATTCTGACATCACCACAGCCCACTTGGTTCTATCGCTCCTTGCTCGCGGAGCGGCATACCGGAAAAAAAATCAATAAGAAAAAGCCCATTTTTTTTAGGGTCGCGCCAACGGGTCCTCAAACCAATCAAATACCATTTAAGGGGAAGGGCGACGATGCTTATTAAAAAGCATATATAGCTTATGAGCGACCGATCCTCTTTCCGCTTCTTTCCAAGAAGGCCAATGGCCTTTCTCTGAGCTCTTTTACTACCCCCTCCATCTCCTTTTTTCCCAAATCAGAATTGAGGTGCAAAGTCTCAAAGATCTCCTCTTTGGGAATCTTGCCAATATCTCCTCTTGGATCCATTTATTCCAAGAGGTCTTGGACTCCTCGAAGGACCTCCGGTTTCCAAAAATCCGTTTTTTCTCCAAAACTGAGAAACCCAGATTGGTCCGCTTCGGGGGTGGAGGAGGAAGTGGATGGGGCCCGCGGAGAATTTAAACTATTATTCTCGGACTTGCTCTCGTCTGATGCATGACCGATGAGCGAGGTCGAGGTGGAACCAGAACTAGATGGAAACGAAGATTCTGAGCTTGATGCACCGTCGCCCCCCTGGGGTAGCACCATATTCGCAGGATAGGGCGCGGCCTCGGTAGCTAGGAGGGCCTTCACAGCGAATCCAAGAGCCAAGACCAGACCCCCTGAGCAGCCCATCTTGATGAGAAAGCCATAGAGGGCTCGACCCCCTAGAGAAAAACCGGTCTTCCAAAAGTATGTCTGAAAAACGTCAATGGAATCGAGTCCCAGACAAAGATAATAGAAAAAACCAACAATGGTAATAATGATTAGGAACGGGTAGAGAAATTGACGCAACCTATGAAGATGAGGGGATAAGGGGCGAAGGATATTCATGAGATGCTTTTTTCAAATTCATTCACTTCAAGGCTGGTTCTGAACGCCGCGTACTTTGCTTTGGGACCTGCTTTCTCACTGGTACTTGAATGAAGAACGAACTGAAAAAAAAATCTAGAAATCTTTCTTTTTGAAATCAGTGTCAAGTGATGCTGATCTTTTCTACTACGAGAATTGAAGTGCCAATTTGTATACTACTTGTCTACCTAAAGGTAGGAAAGTGATTGAAGAAAGCCCACTTGCCCGCTCTCCTTTCCCCCCCCACCCCTAAGAGATTGCATGAGGTGGCCTTGGAAGGCTACATTCGATTCTTAATAGCACTGTCACCACATCCTATATTCTATCAAATCAAGACGAGACCATTCTGTTGCGGTCGGGTGTTCTTAATAACGAAACACGGACCGAATTGGCATTGGCGGGGAGGTTTGGTGTGCAAGTAGACAGACCTCGAGTTACTAACAAGTCCTATAAAGAAGGGGTCAGAACAAGAGGGGTCGGTAGTTAGCTGCGCAGCAACCAATCCACCTAAGGGGAATCAATCCCAGATAAAGTCCATGTGGCCTCGGTGATTAGACGAAGAGAATACTCCATCGTGCGCACCAAGGGGTTGCGTTCTTCTTCTATATACGCAACCTCTGAGATAGAGGTAAGATCCATGTCACACTGGGAATCAGCTGTTGGAGGAAGAACTACTGCTATTTCAACCGCTGAAACTCGTTTCTTAATTCCTACAGAGAGGTTTATTTACCTGCCGACTAGAAGTGTGTGCCATTAAGACAATGAAAAGGAAGCAGTAGCATTAGAAGGAGTACGACATTGAAAGGAAAAAAGGACACTTGTAGATGCCCAGAAGGGGTATATAGATTACACTGTATAAGTAAAAAGGACTGTTATCTTATATAATAAAGGAAAAAACAACTAGTAGACGGGGCTAGTTGGAACGTAGTCTTGCTTACTCGTCTAAGATAGGATGGACTGACTGAACTGAAAGCGCTTATTGCCCAGATGAACTCTAAAGTCAGTCATGAAATGGCTTGTGGCGGTAAGGAAAAACCTCAACTACCTTGGTACGCGAAGGTATCCATGCCCCGGTTCCGGTCTCTCCCGGGACGACATATGAGGAAAGCCTTAGTTCGGAGCGGACAGCAAGCTGGAAGACGCTGCAGAACCGCGTGATTGATCCATCTGCGCTATTCCCTAATTGAAGCAAGTTGGAAAGCCTTCAGAGCCTCAGCCCCTACCATTCATTATATTTCATAAAATGAAAGCTGACTAGCAATCGCTCGTTTTTATTATTAGCATGGGATTGGATGTTAATAATGAAAAAAATCACTATACCGAGCGGATCACGGGCATTCACATCTCGGTCAAATGAAACTATGCGCGATTCTCCCATGAATCGCCTTCAGCAAGGTATGGCATTCAGGGTCTGAACCCTGGCAGAAATCTTTCTTCATAGATACAAGACATTCGTTGCAGATCTAAAAAAGATCTTATCCTGTGGGCGTTAGCGGACGTTTTTCATTCTTCACCCGGTCCTTAGTAGCGTTTTCAAAAGTCAATCTAACCTGTTACGCGCTAAAACAGGCCTATAGGTTCGCCTTTCTAATAGAAGAAAAGCACTTTTGTTCCGAAGGCCTAGCGAGTTCCTTTTTTTTTTCATTTCAAAGGCGGTCCTTTTCTTTCCCTGGACCGATGACTCGCTTGTTCAGTACTCCTAACTTTTATAGGAGGATGCCGTCCCCTCGGGACTACCAGTAGTTTCGGTTGTTGAATCTCGTGCAAGTTAGGTTGTGGTTGTATTGGCTGCAAGCGGAACGAAGGCGCTTTAGGTCTGTGTTGACCATGCGCTCTCGCGTCATGTAATGTCGTATGTATGATAGAGGTGGTGTGGTGATTGACTTCAATGCTAATGGTTATCCCCAGGGTTCAACGCATGAATGAAGCTATGATCGTTACCAGGATAGAGATGAAGGTCTTCCTCTGATGTCTCCAAGCCGGCCATAATAGAATAGATAGGCGAAGCAGCCAATAGCTGTCTGTTCTCGCCTATCGATAGATAGCAGGTTGCTTCCAAGCTTTCAACTGAATTGCTACTTTATTCTTTTTATTGATAGAGTGGTATTCTCCGCCCCTGTCAAATAAAGTAGAGGGGGAGAACAGGAAGAGAGAAATAAAAAGAGCAAAGGATTTACAAGTATAATAGGAGAAGAATGGCTGACACGTTGACTGCCTTCGAGATTCGAAAATCTAACCCAAGCGGTCTAACCCCCCCGGGGCGGACCCCAACCGAAAGGCGCTAGACGGACTAAGGGCAAGCGAGATCAAGAAAGCAGCTGGCCCTTAGTCTAAAACCTTGCCGCGAGAGAGTTATTCTCATTGGAGAATAAAGAAAGGGCAAGACAAGAAAGGAACTCGCCCTTTGACACCAAGAGATAAGAACGGATTGCTCGCGATGACTTGGTGAAGGGAATCTATGAGAGAAGGTTCTCGAACCGGGTTCCGCCCGAATAGAGCGCGGAGCCAACGAGTTCAGTCGAACAGCGTAACGAGTCTAAGGGCGGGATCAAGCTCGAAAGGAATGGACGGGCGTAGGCTTAATAGTGAACGCAGACCCCCCTGCTTATAGATATGAGATCAATGACTTAACAGATAGATGCCGAGAGAAACTGTTATACTTCTTTATTGCGTTGCGAAGAGAGATCGAAGACGAAGATTTTCTGACGCAGTGCGGGCACTGGATGAAAAAAACAGAGAAGAGAACAACCTACCGGAAGGGCATACCGAAAGGAGCACCAATCTCCCCCGGTAAAGGCAAACATCTATCTGCACGAAGCCGACCTATGGATAGAAAGAAAAATGGAAAAAAAAAGATGCTTTGGGAGTGTGAGATACGCAGACGGGGAGTACGCAGCCGAACAACCGCAGGGCAGAGGCTTCCAGCAGTGATAGCTGAACTAACCAGACTAACCACCGCCCAAAACCTGGAGCTGACATTTCAATCGGAAATCAACGTCGGATCCCGGCTATCCGAAAAACGTAGACTGAAGCGGAGGATCACTAAATGCAATACAACAAGGGTCGATGTAATTGAGGTTGTCCCCTCTTCTCTGGTAACCCGCCGCCGGTCATATAGAGCGCTCCGCCCGCCACCTCATGTTCCTTAAACGGTTGTTCTTCCTTAACGCAAGCGCTAAGTAAGCAAGCTACCTTCCCTGCTCCCCCTTTTTCTTTTCTACATATGCGGTGGCGGGTTTGGCTAGGTAACATAATGGAAATGTATCGGACTGCAAATCCTGGAATGACGGTTCGACCCCGTCCTTGGCCTCGGGAGTGGCGAGCAGCACGGAACTTGAATTAATCAAATGGCATAAGGTTCCTTTGTTAGAAATCCACAGACAACATACTGGAACTTCCAAACGAAATGCAACATGAGAATTTTACGTTATGCTTCAAAAAAATAGAATACGCCCCATGGTCGATCGAAAGTCCTATGCCAGTTAAACTCAAATCTATCTTACCTTCAATCCATCTTTGTTCAGCCAGCTCATAACAAAATGTTAGACCGGGCTGACACAACCGAATTGGTTGAGGAAAAGGAAACCCCAGCGACCAAGCACTCCCGCCCCAAAAAGCGGAGACCGAACAACCGCCAGGTTGTCGAGGACACGTCTAAAGAGGGGGCGGGCGCCTTCTAAGTTTACCACCCTACCCACTAATGGACTATGAGGGGGGGCAGGCGAACGGGAGCCGACCGAGAACCCGAACTGATTGACTGGATGACCCCTTCATACTCGATTCATTAGGGTCGGAGATGGATGAAACCAATCAGAAGTGCAAATCGCGCAAGCGAAGCCGGGAAACAGACCGCAGCGCAACGACTAGGACTCGTGTCGGAGGAGTTTTGAGCATGAGCTCTCATGCAGCGGCAAGGACCCGCAACTCTCGAAGGGGGCACCAACCGCCCGAATCACTGTAGCAAATCCTCCCTTTACTCAATGGATAGACCTCTTTCAATCAAGAGAAATGGGGGAGAAAGAAAAGAAAGAGGTCTTTATTGAAGAGAGACTTTGCACCTGAAATAGGACTAATGAAGATCCAATCCAGGGTCTGGGCTTTCGAAAAGATGAAGATGCAAAGGGTAAAGAGAAAGTCTTTTGAACAACCAACCTGACATAAGGATTCTAGCTCGCCCACTTAGAGCAGATGGATATTCTCGGACGGGGAAAAGCGGCACTCGACATCTATTAAAAAACACCAAGAACAAAACAAAACCATACCATGCCCTCGGGAGAAAGTAGTGATGATTGCCATGAATGCAGCCCTCGAGGACGTGTACAAGAAGGTCTTTGCCGATTCCTATCAACATAACATGGTGCACCTCTTCAGTAGAGGAGGGGCGTGAAAACACCGTGGAGACTTTGACCGAATGAATAGGGATCGATTAATAGACATTTGGATTGAGGCACGAAGTCTCCAGGATGCACTTTTTTTTCGTTCGCTATGTGCTGACTGGATGCGTACTCGCGTGATTGATCGATGTACGGGGGAATTTCGTGAATGACGAAACCGGCCTAACCTAAAGTAAAGGCTCTTCCCTCTCTTGATGGCGAATCTTGATTGACTGACACTAGGAACCGATTCGGAGAAAAAAGAAGCATGGCATGAGATAGGCGGCGATAAAATTTCCGATAGCAAATTACTTAACTCGATGGATAGGGGGAGGGCCCTCCAACTCAAAGAAAAAATCAATGTTGAGTCAACAATCATCGAGAGGGGCACCACCAAGCGAGATCGAGACCAGCACCTTGTATAGGTTGGGGAAAAAGCCCTTTTATAGGGTTCCAAACCTGCGCTTCTTTAAATATCCCATAAGGTAGGGGCTTCAAAGCTTGACTTGACTAACAAGCGAGAAACTTGACTTTGAGAAAGAAGGGGGCTAGCTAGCTTTAAATAATATAGGGCTTTTTCAGCTTGATCGGAATAGATTCTATGATTGAATAGCAGAAGTGCTACTTTACTTAGTAGTCAAAACTCAGAGAGACAAACAAAGAGGGGACTTTCTCATACCTGCTAACTCCTAGGATGAGAGTTAGGTCCCTTGTTTTTGGCAGGAAGAGTTCCAGCCTTTGTTGCCCCTCGGTAGAGTGAGTCTACTTAGCGAACTATTGATCAATATGAATCTCGAGAGCGGATGGTTGACCGCCGCCCCCTTTCCCTGGGGGCTCTCCGGCCGGGGAGGGGCTTGCTATCGTAACCTTTATTCCCGGTGTATGTGAAAAAGAGAAGAGTGACGAACCCTTTTTTGTTCGGTCATAGGTTGGTCCAAAGAACGAGAGTCGGCTTCCTTAAGGGAGTTCTTCCTCAGTAGCTCAGTGGTAGAGCGGTCGGCTGTTAACTGACTGGTCGTAGGTTCAAATCCTACTTGGGGAGATTTTTGAGTTATCGCTTTTCTGACCTAGCGACCCCTGTTTTTTTCTTTAGTTTCTAAACTAGCAGAATCGTGGGACATCAAAAGTGAGAAGTTGATTGTTGGTTTTTATTCCTCACTCTCGTATAGGTGAACTTGGTTCGTTCAATTCTTAGGGAGAAGAAGGATGGGAATGAATGGGAAGACTTGAGTAGTCTCTTCATTTCATTAGCCGGAAGGAATTAGTCTCCACTAGCGTCGTCATTCGAAGAACGAACAAGAAAAAGGCTGACTGTTTAGGTAGGATAGATGGATGTAGTCCAATGGCTAAAGCTCTGCCAGCTTATTTTAGACTGAACTCTCTTCTCTTTAGGTTCCGAGTTTTTTGGGGGTAGGATGGTCTAATTTTTCTTCGCCACTAGTACCAACGAAGTTCTTGGTAATTTTCAAGGAGGAAGGAAGAGGAAGATCTCCACTCATTTCATTCAGTGCCTACGGCGAGGCGCGACCCACAACTCAAAAAGGGGGAAAGCTTGCTTGCTGTAGCCCTTTTTGAGTAGACTAGGCTGGGTAAGCGTAAGCTATTTAAGTAGGTTCGAGAAGGGTAGGCTCGCAGCTTCGCTCAGCAGAAGAGCCTTCCTTACTTTCTATTTTTTTAGTAAAGCGCTAGCGCCCAACCTATGGGCTTTGAAGGGATAGGAGAAGGGAAGGGAAGAAAAAAAAGATGAAGATGGTTACTCCGGAACATGGCTCGTTCATTCACTTGCTCATGAACTCGCTGCTTAGCCAGAAGCGACGAAGGGGGGGCAGGGGAAGGCCGAAAACTACATGACATGAGGGGGAAGCTGTCGTAGAAGCTTTGCCCCCTGCTTTACAGAGATTGTTATGAACTGACTAAATGACTAGATTCTCCCGGAACGCTAGCTAAGCTAATAAAGAGTCTTAGTTCCCTTCAATAAGCGATTGATTCAAGGCGCCGCCCTCCTTCTTAGAAGCCAGAGAGGGGGCCGAGGCCCGTGAAGGGGAGAGTGGCCGAGTGGTCAAAAGCGACAGACTGTAAATCTGTTGAAATTTTTCTACGTAGGTTCGAATCCTGCCTCTCCCACTTTTTTGTTGTAGACTTCAGAGAAGAGAAAGGAGGCATTCGTCAGCGTAGGAAGGCCCACCGAGCGAAGCTCTTTCTTTTTTTTTGGCCGTGCCGTGAAGTTAAATTGTATCGTATGTTAGTTAGAGAGGTTGGCGAACTACTACGATCTATAGATTCCCCATCTATATCCAATCCCAACGAGAATAGAAGCGAGTCGCTTCCGGCTTGGCTTGTAGTCTTAGTTTTTTAGTTTTAGCTTATGTAGTGGTCGGCCTTCCTACACGCACGCGCCCGCCAGAATGCCTCCTTGGTTCTGGACGAAGCTAAGCCGATACATACGATAAGCGAAGAAAAGACCCCCCCCATTATTAAATAGCGCCTGGGGAACGCAAGTTTGATCGAGGATTGGAGAGGAGAGGTGGAAGAAAAGGCTCGGGATGGATTGTTGAGTCTTTGTGCGAGCCGTATGCGGTGAGAGTCGCACGTACGGTAACGAGGGGGGTTCGCGTCTATACGTGTAGTGTGGTGGTTGGGCCTACCCACCCTATTTGTTCCATGATCTATGGGTCTACTGGAGCTACCCACTTTGATCAATTAGCCAAGATTTTGACCGGATACGAAATCACTGGTGCTCGATCTAGTGGTATTTTTTTGGGGATTCTATCTATCGCTGTAGGATTCCTATTCAAGATCACTGCAGTTCCTTTTCGGGCGGCTGTAGGACGGATGGCCGCCTATAGGTGGTAGGGTAGGGTGAGTGGTACCGCTCCGATTGCGGCCAATCTTCCTAACCGCGCGCGGGCCGGGCTTAGAGCGCGTGAAACTCATCACTACCTCGTAAGGGCATTGAGACCATAGCATGTTACACGAAAGCGCCGCTTTCTCTGTAGTGTTGTCACACAGCTGCCCGCCTAGAAGCGCCACTCGCTCTGTAGTGTTGTCACACAAGATAAGCACACCGCCCGCCTGCTGGCCGGGCGAATCGAAGTTCTCTTCCGGTCAACTGTCCACCCAGTCAAGTGCAAAAAACACAGTAGAATCACGCAACGCACGCTGCTGGTGTGCTTCCTGCCCGCGAGAAAAGAAAGAAGAGTGACAAGGTTTAGTTCAGATTTGACTGTTTGCAGCATGGGAGCGAATTACCCAAAAAATCCCTGGGAACAATGAACAAAAAGATATCTCGGTAACGAAAACTATAGGGGGCTGTATTGGCGAGATCCAACGGTTAACAGCTGCCCAAAAGAAAGACCGCCTGGAAGTCCGAGGACCTTTAGTACCGTACCCTGCCCCCGAACCAGCAGCCTTCGCGCCAAGCAAGACCGCCCTTGCCCCTTTCCTTTCTCCATTCCGCCTCTTTCTTTGCTTTTTCCAATCTAAGGCAAAGCAAAAGCGGTTCATATGCCTACTTTACCTACTTGACGAAAGGGAACGCACTTTTTTTCGTTTCAGGGTTTTTGGATTGGATTCAGTCAGCGTCACTCCTTCCTTTTGATTATGTCGTGACGCTTCGGTTACCGGCGAACGCTTCCAAACCCTTTCGAGTTTTCAGGCTCTTTCCTAGATTGAAGTAACCTTTCGTCGCCCTACCAAACGAAAGAAGTCACTATCAAACAGCTCGCCCTACTGAAGTACAAAGGTGCGCTCCGCCCGGTGACTAAGAAAGAAAAGGCTTGAATTGAAGTGATGAGGTCGCAAAGAAGGAAGTAGGGCTCCTATTGACTAAAGGTTGGTTCTTTGGTTTCCTTTAGAATGAAAGTCGCTATGAGGCCCCTACTACTTACTTTGTAAGATTCAAAAGGCGAACAGCCCCCCCCCAACTAGTCGTATGGGGTGGGGTGCTTGTGGTAAGCTTCCTTGGATATGAGGAATTCCTAAAAAAAAGGCAAAGTCGGACGAAGATCTTTCTATCAATAGATAGAAATTGATGTTCGATATAGGGTTGGAACAAGCTGCTCTTTCTCTCTCTCAATTTTTTTTAGAGAGAGAGCAGATATAACGATATAAAAAAGAATCGAAAGATGATAAAGGATACATAGACATATAAAGGGATGTCTATTCTATTCCTCTTTTTGTTTAGAGAAAAAAAAAAAAGAGATCTCGTTCATCTATCTTTTGTCTATCTATCATTGATTCTATCTATGAAGATAGTCGAAAGACTTTGTTTTTGGGTTCCCCGAAGCCCCGAATGGATTGGATCGTTTCTGCCAACGAAATGAACGCGGAGCCCGTTCCGAACCGAATGCTTTTCTGATCTGGAAGTTCTCGCGAAAAGAAGAAGGCCGAGGATGGTCTACGGTGCGTGTTATCTGAAGGGAACACGCTTTTTCGACCGCGGTGGTATGCTTGCCGGACCCTCTCCTCTTCCGCCCGCTGGCCTATTGGGATAGCAGCCTTCGGGCTTTTCCTGCCCTATATAATATCGAATATCAAATTCCGGCTCGGCCCGGGAAAGCGCTGGCAACAATAGAAAGGAAGGGGTCCATGTAGCTGCTGCGCCCGCCCCCTTCTTAGTCAATGGGGCAGCAGGTTCGGCATCTACTAGAAAAGAGAGAATCCACTTCAGATAACCACGCCTCTGCTAGGCAGCGTGTGGAATGGCCGAGAGCGGACCTTTTTGGATATATAATCCAAGTCGAGAGTGGAGTTACGGGAACAGCCGTCTGATGGAAAACGACTTTCACGTTCGGTTCAGAGAGCACTTTTTTCGTTGAAAATTCCTCGTTCCCTTTCGTGTGAATTCCCCAGCGGCGAATTCAAAACTTGTGGGGCCCTATCTATTCCATCTCTCGAGCCCCGAAGAAAAACCCCCTCCCCTTGGACTCCATATCTCTTTTGACTCTATATATGTGGGCACCTGATATCTATGAGGGTTCACCCACCCCGGTTACAGCATTCCTTTCTATTGCGCCTAAAATCTCTATTTTTGCTAATATTTCACGTGTTTCTATTTATGGTTCCTATGGAGCTACATTGCAACAAATCTTCTTTTTCTGCAGCATTGCTTCTATGATCTTAGGAGCACTGGCCGCTATGGCCCAAACGAAAGTAAAAAGACCTCTAGCTCATAGTTCAATTGGACATGTAGGTTATATTCGTACAGGTTTCTCATGTGGAACCATAGAAGGAATTCAATCACTACTAATAGGTATCTTTATTTATGCATTAATGACGATAGATGCATTCGCCATAGTTTCAGCATTACGGCAAACCCGTGTCAAATATATAGCGGATTTGGGCGCTTTAGCTAAAACGAATCCTATTTTTGCTATTACCTTCTCCATTACTATGTTCTCATACGCAGGAATACCCCCGTTAGCCGGCTTTTGTAGCAAATTCTATTTGTTCTTCGCTGCTTTGGGTTGTGGGGCTTACTTACTAGCCCCAGTGGGAGTAGTGACTAGCGTTATAGGTCGTTGGGCGGCCGGAAGGTTGCCACGAGTAAGTCAGTTTGGGGGATCGAAGGCAGTTCTCCGTGCACCGGACACGTAGCTTACCGAATCTGTTGCGACACGGATGGGAATGCATGCTACGAAGGATAGGGTCGAGTCTGATACATCAACCGTCTACTCAATATCCTTGTACGGGTCCACAATCACTACACGAGATGAACCTTGGTTTGGTGAATTGAAGTTGGCCTTAGGTGTAATAGAACTCCCAGTTACTGCGCCCGATCGTATACTGAGGTGCTCCCCGCCGGTTGTTGGAACGACGCGAGCCGGGCCAGGCCTCGATTCAGAAAAATGAAGGGCCAAAAAGTCTAAACAGGGGGTTAAAAATTCCCCATCTCATTGGGGGCGGAAAACGAATCGACATCTCGATTTTGAAATACCTTTTCTTTTCTATTTTAGTTGGGAAAGAACGGCGAAGTCCATCCGAACCGTCCAATGAAGAATAAGAGGAGAACAAAGCGCCAATGGCGCGCGAAGCGCATGCGGAACGGGCACGGAGAAAAAGAAGTGTGGAGGAGAAGCAGCCGAGCTCATTCCCTTCGCTTCCTGGGTCCAAAGCTGTCTTTCCTGGTCAAATCAAGGATTTGGGGCTTCTTGCTACGCTACTTAACTAGAAAAAGATTTCTATTTAGTAATATATATGAATAGAAAGATAGATGAATCTATCTATCCTATCCGATTTAGATTTGGATATCTAAAAAAGAATCGATTTCATTCAACGTTTGATTTAAAGAACAGCGCTTAGCCCCCCCGCTCATGAAAAGGCTCTCCTGCAATGTATGGCAGAGGGTCCGTAGTACCCAAAGCACTGGAGTGATCTAGTAGCCGGGAAGGGGCCTAGAAGTGCCTACTACTACACCACACTACACTTGGCTCTACACATTTACTTTACAGAGCTAACCCCTGTCCAGTGCCTGGCAGAGCTAAGGGGCTTCAATCCTTATTCCTTATCCCCATCTTCGCTCAGGCTAAGGAGGCCTTACTTATTCAGGGGGGAGAGTGGAGCCTCGAGAAGCACTGTTGAGAGGAAGATCCTTGGCCCCTCTTCATTCTCTACAGGGTTCCAAACCTTTCTTCAACATAGGTGACAAGGAGCGAAGCAGAGATGGAAGAGATCGAACACGGGAATAAGAAAGAAGAAGAAATTCCTTAACGCAAGCGCCTAAGTAAGCAAGCTACCTTTTTGATCCTTTTTTTTTGATAGAGGGGGATGGAGAAAGTGGACAAAACAGACTCGCATTTCCCGGTCGAAAAAGATGGGTTCCTTTTTCGTCTCGCATTTCTCATAGAACAAATACGGAAAAAAAATCATCTTGAAAACGTTCCTAACCCAACCCCTTCCTTCGTAGAGCTGTGTATTGTAAGTGATCCGAACCTGCCCGGAGCGAGCCTCCCATAGAGGCAAGTGAAGTTGGTGAGCCGTATGATGGGCAACTATCTCCTGCGGTTCGGAGAGGACTCAGCTGTTAGTTAGTACCCCCTTGGTTTCGGGGTGGACTCTTTCACTCTATTTTATTATATACGCTTAGCGAAAAGAATGTTTTTTGATACACCTAGGACATGGATTCTATATGAACCAATGGATCGTAACAAGTCGTTACTACTAGCAATGACTTCCTCTTTCATTACTTCATCCTTTCTATATCCCTCTCCCTTGTTCTCAGTTACTCATCAAATGGCACTCAGTTCATATCTTTAAGTTCGATCATTGACAAGGTTCAAAGAAAGGGTGGGCCTTTGATAAAGAATCAATTTCAAACCACAATGCTAGCAGATGGCGGGCCTCCGCTTTTCTTTTCATTTCACTGAAAGCAGGGGAAGTCAAGGATAAGGGAAGGAAGCCAGGTTAGAATAGAACTAGCGAACACTTTGATATCGAAGACAGAGAGAGCTTAGATCCGTATGAGGAAAAAGAGCTTGTGAAAGAAAAAGCTGCACATTCAGGCACGGAATCAACTGGAATCGTATCCGCAGTTGGTGTTATAGAAGTAGCCGGCGTTGAATAACCAACCGGTGCAAGTCTAGACGCTCTTCTCCTAGCCGCTGTTTTATCTTAGAATAGATAGGCAGCTATTGAATCAGCTTTGGATAGGATGCAGAGTATTTATGGCTAGTAATCAGTGAAATGACTTTGCAGCGTAAACGGCATGGTTAGCACTTCCCTGTTGATCCGGTAGTAGGGTGTTTTTGCTGTTACAGAATCCCGTGCTACAGAATGAATCTAGTCACCATCCGATTTAGCTCTTTTAGTATGGACATATAATATATAAAAAAGAAAAATTTCCTAGTGGGCCTGATTCTCACTTAGAAGATTCTAATACGAATAAGATAAGAAATGCCATCATTAGGGCAAAGAGAGCAATTGCTTCCGTTAGCATATGGGTTGGAGCTCGGATATAATATATATATATATATCAAAACGGTATAAATACATATTATTATTATAATAAATCATCAGGAAGAATTTCTTTTATATAGGATGACTCCCAGCCATTTCTTTCTAGATCCTCTCTAAGAGAATCCAAAACCTCATCAAGAGCTTGAAAACGTTTGTTTTTAAAACGAATATCGTCCTCCTGTTTTTCTAAAAATATACGAAAGTAGTCATCTCTATCTTGATCTTCAATTGTTTTTTTATGTTTAGACACAAGGAACTTAAAAAGAGAGTAACAAGAATGCTTTTTTTCTATTTGGAGTAGAAAAGCACTCTCGAAATCGAGAGTCTCATCATAGTCTTTTTGACTTAGTCGAGAAGCCTTTGCAAGGTTTTCTTGAACATCGTTTTTATAATCAGTGTCATAATGGGTAATGAAAATATCCTTCTTCCGCTTTAGTTTTTTTATTTGATTGAATAAGAGTTTTTCTTTGTTCAAATCCCTGCGAGCTCTGAACCCCTCATCCCCTATTCGTGGAGTTGCTTGAGACGGTCCCGCTTCGGCGGCCGCCGGTTCAGGCGCCTGCTTATCCTCGAAGAGGATTTGACGTAAATCGCCCCAATCCTCACTCGTTAAGGAGCGAATGGAGGGAGATGGTGAAGTTTCAGAAGGATTTCTTTCTTGCTGAGGTGCTATCTGAAGCAGTGAAAATGGATCGGGTGATGGAGGACCAGGAAATCTTTTTTTTGGACCCTCACTGCTCGATCCATACAAAAAAGGTTGAACTGCTTCTGAGAGCTCATTGAACCTGTCACCTTTTTCCATTTCCCATTCAATGGGGGATTAGCTGGTTCATGCTGTAGAGGGGGTTGGAAAGCAGGCCCTGTCCCTGTTGATGCAGAGGATATATCTGGGGTTTGGGGAAGATTCCAATAATTCCTCCAGCTTCCTGATCCCGAATTCATAGACCCCGCCGCGGGTTCTGGCGCCTGCGGGTCGAGAGCAGCCCATATATTATCCTGGGGATAGCTCTCGACGGAGCTTGATGAGCCGGAAGGGGCCGGAAGAGGAAGTGCTTGCGAGCCTTCGCCCGCATTCATTTGCATCACCGTGATCTCGGCAGTGAGAAGAGCTCTCACCGCAAAAGAAAATACCAGGGCCAGACCAAGAAGGTTAACCGGTGCGACGAGAACTCCCTGGGATGCTTTACAAGCGATAGACCTTTGGAATGGGTACGTTGGTTACCTTTGTAATACAGCGAAGCGTGGTTGGCAGTCGGGACCTTTCCAACCATTTTCGGCTCGAGTTCTTGTTTCAGCTTGATAGCTATATATTTCCTTTTTTAACTTCACATATAGCTCATCAGCTTGTGACTTCGCACTCTAAGTTTCGAGAGCTGCACTCGCCCCTTGCCCGAACTAGCGAGAATTTTTCTATTCGGAATTTAACCCTATTCTAATAGGTGTTACAGGAGAGGATTGTCTCGCGTCTACCTTGCTGTCTGTCTTATTCTAAAGGGTTACCTGGAGACTCTGAAAAAGTCTCTAGTGTTGAAGCAGGTCCTTTCACAAAGAATTTCGAATTGTTCGATCGGTAACCAGAAAGACTAGCAAGTTGGCTCTCTTCGGCTGACAGTCCCGAGAGCTGAGTGAAAAAACGAAAAATGGAATTCAATCCATGATCAGACTCCAAGATTACCAATAAGTTGAGCACTTTCTTTCTCATTGATCTTTGTCGCTGATTGAACATCAAGGTCGAAAAGTTTTTTTGTTTGTTTTCTAGAAATCTCGTAGGTTAATAGTAATGTAATATAAGATAATCAAGTCTTTCGCTCCCCTCGCCTTCAGGCGCTGCCTTGCTGGATTGAAGGAAGCCAATAAATAGAAACCCGGCTTCCCACCAAAACCCAACTACGCCACTTCAACTCCCAGACCCAGTAACGAAAGACACGTAGATAGGCGAATTAATTACCGCTCCGTGGGGTACTCCACGCAAATGAAAAAATCCTCCTCCTACTGCCCGCCCTTATTATTTTATTATTAATAGGCTGTGAATTGTGTGCACGCCCTTTTTAGAGATAGAGATGGGAATCACCAGACCAGAGGTTAGACAGGGAGAATCCCCCTTTCTTGGGATCTTCTCCGCTGCGCTCTCGAATCAGCTATTAAGTTGCCGCTCTTATTAGTGCCTACTGGATTGACTGCTTTACTGCTTTTACTCTTCTTGACGAAGCTCCAGGTCTTGTCGAACCAGCGTTATATAATTATCCTGGCTTCACTCTCTCCATTGCTATCCCACTAATGCAGTCTATTGCTCCTTAAGGTGATAGAGACTCTTCCTAGTATAAGAGCTAAGACTTCTATGCATTCTGTTTAACACAGTGCAATCAGCCCCTCTCTCAAAGCCTATTTCCGCAAGTGCCACAGATGATTCGAGAACAGCCGACTTTGCTACTGATGGCATACTTCACTAAATCAGTATAATTGGCCTATCCCTATTCTTTCACAAGGCATTCTTGCAAAGAGTCGAGCCTAAGCAGTTCAAGCCTATGTGACCAATGCTAGCATAGCTCTTTCAACCTTAGGGTATTCAGCTCTATTAGTAGAATCCCCAAAAGCTACAGAAGCGAAATGGTAAAGGTCCATTCCCTCGACTTCACAATTTACGCTTGTCCTCAACCGGTGCGGCCAATCGCCCTCTTCCTTCTTCCATCGTTTTTATCATCCGACATCGATCTCGGCTTCCTTGACAAAGGAATGTGAGCAACGTGCTGAGATAGATCTAGAGGTTTGCCGTGCCAGGGCAGCACTCCCAATGTGAGGAAAGAACACAAGACCATACAGATGGCATCGCGAATCCCGTACCAATGTAGACTAGACTGGACACCACATCTTGATCAGTTTGTTACTGCGGAGCGAACAAAATCCTCTTTCTTTATTTGGAGTGAAATCTTGTCCTGAAGTTTGGATATTAGGTTGGTGATTCGATTCCGAGTTACCCTATTTTGATCAGCATTCCCATAACGATAAGCCGCCCTCTTTCTCATTGGAGTAGGAAGAGATAGGGCATCAACAAACACATCTTTAGAATCTTATACATAATCAACAAGAGAATGAGCTAAAGCAAAAGCTGAGGCTAGAATAGGGGATGGTGGAAAGGTTACTCTTTCGCAATTCTGAAAGCTGTTCTAAGCCCCTTCCAACTCCACCACCGGATCAAGGGAAAACTTGCCCGAGGAGTCTAGCTTCACCCAGCCCAACCACTCCTGTAAGTGCTACATCGAAGAAAGGAGCTCTCGGTACTTAATCATGAGCGAAACATCATACATGTGAGAAGCTTGATTCAAATCTATTTAGTCTTCAGTTGACCCTACCATTAATGAGATATACTCAAAAAGGAAGACTCTATCCCTTGCCCGGCCAGTGAAGAATGCATCTCGAAAGAAGCAGTTGGGAAAGGAGATTGGGGCTGGACCGGATAGAGCTTTGCAATTCAAAAGGTTGCCTTCCTCTATCTCATAGTACGGAGTAGAAGGTAGGGTCAAATTACCGCTGAAGTTATGCTTTAATTTAAGAAAAGAAGGAGAATGGAATGCTCATTGGTGTTTAGGGATCACCCATACTTCCTTTGGTCTACGTACGAGCAGAGATCGCTAGGTTCGGGTCCTCCCCTTCTCTAGTTCATCATAGCCGCTCTCCATCCCAATTGGTCATAGGTCCCATTACTGCCATGAAGCGAAACCTCAAGGAAAGATGTACTTCTGGTTCTTGTCCGAGAGAAGCATACGTTCGGTTCATCGCATACACCACTTTAGGTAGGCGCACACCATCGAGACTAGCTGTACTACCTGTAATAACGAAGAGAAACTGTATTGACAACTTCCTTCCCTACTACTGACTTGATAGAATAGGGTAAGGATTGAGGATCAAGAGGTAATCTTAGATCTAGCTCATAAACCAACTGCCCGCTTGCGGCATATTGACTACTCGCAGGAAAGGATAGATGGGTGAGTTAGGGCTTTTCCTCTTTTCCGGGTGTAACCGGTTGATCGGCAGGGTAAGATCTTTATGGACCCGTCCCATCAGCAGCGAACTTCCCTCCCACCTCTTCTTCCGGTCGCCTAAACCGCCATTTCCTCTTCTGAATGTGCTATCTTTCTCTCTTATTGTTCTAAGGTGTTGTGGTTCCTGGTATCGTGGGTGTGCTGAGGGGAAGCGGGACTCTTCTTTTTAGCCAGTTAGTCGTGCCAGGGTTTAAGTCTAATTTGCCACGTTTCTGGAGAGTCGCTTGTCATATGTTGTTGCAGCCGAAATGGGCGTTCCTGCTCTTCTTGTTTCCGTTGTGTGGCCCTACGTAGCAAGCAACTCCGGGTCCCGCCCTCATAACCTGCTGGTTAATCGGGCGTTTCTTTTCCTCTTTTATCAGGAGTCAAAGCATTTGGGATACAAGGATCTATCTACACTTTGGCCCTTCTTCACTCTCAAGTGACAGGACTTCCAAGGTGTGGTGTGATCGAAGCTCTCACTGCCGACAGGAAAAAAGAGAAAAGGCGAATGTATGAAACAAAAGTGTTTTTGCCTTTTAGCCGAAGGACATTTGCGGATAGGTAACCGTCATCTATCTACTTATCTCTTTTACGGTTTCCGAACGGAAGGAAGCCACCTCGGGCGTCGTAAGGCAGGCTCGTTGCTTGTCCGAGCCCCAAAATTCGGAGCGGGAAGCTGGTCTCTGTATACCGAAATCGGTATGAATTGGAAATAAAAGAGGACCCGGTTTCCTTTTCTTATCGATTTGTTGGTCTAACAACCCTACTTTCGGTCCCTACATACTCGACCCCGATACCAGCGGGATGGTGTTGACTCCGACAAGCCGGCCTCCCCGTAGTCACCGGCGAGGAGATCCCCGTAGTGATCAGCGCGAGATAACCACTCGCCCCTGTATCAGTTGTCTCTTTTGCCTGACAGCTGAAAGTGACTTGGCCTTGCACGAAGCCCCGTTGGAGACGAGCTTCCTCTACAAGAAGGGTCCCGCATGCCGGTCTCAATGCCTACCCGAGGCTAGACCACCCAGTCTGAATCGTTCGTAACAAGGTAGCCGTAGGGGAACCTGTGGCTGGATTGAATCCTAATTTCTTTTCGGGCAGAAAAAAGTCAAACAACTCATTATCTCATGTCAACAGCGCATTCTTACTAACATCGCATATCCGCTTTACAAAGTGAATATCGCACATCAGCTGTTTAAGTTTACTGCTGTCGCACATCAGTTGTATGCCTTTGCCCTATTGAGTTAATAAGGCAAAGACTAGAGAAGAGGAGTCAGAGCTATTAGAGTGAAGGGATTGACGTGAACCTGTTGCAGTCCTAAGGGCTGAGTATTTACATGTAACAATCTATCCAGCAAGTAAGTAAAAAAATTTGTTTGATAGCCTTTACCTTTAAGTCCCCCTTTCATTTCAGTTTCTTCCCATATATAGAGAGATAGAGGGGCGATCCCTCCGATTCCCCTGAGGATAGTATGTTTATTGGTATAACTTCTGACCGGATTTTCTATACATCTCTTGTATGGGCTATTTCACCCTCACGATAAGTAAGGGTTAGGGCAAAGTCAAACCAAGCTAGGGTTTACAGACAATGCAATGCAGTAACTAAGCTCTCCTCTATCTTTCTCTCTTCATTCGAGCTTTAGCTATTTAAAGTTCCCCGCCAGGTGATTTGAGTTCTCTTGCGGGCAGTTTCAAGACATCCTTTTTTATAGATGCAATTCCTTCTGTTTGCTTTGGGTCCTTTCGAGCCGTTGCAAGCTTCTTTTAAAGCTTAGGTCTAGTTGCCCGCCATGGGGATAAGTTAAGCCTCCGGAATGTAAGCGCAAATTCCCAGGTTTCTATAGGAGCATGCTCCGATAACACTTTATACCATTCTCAGATCAGAACTATCCAATCGCAGAAAAAAGATAAGGCCTGAAGTCAGCTATCGCTAAGCGCGCGAATACTCCATTGGTATAAGCCAGGCCTTTTTTTTATTTTATCTTATCCTGGTGAGCGCGTTGGAGTTGCAATTCCAAGCCATCTAGTTGAAATCCTAAACTTTGCCCAGCCAGTTGGAGTCCTCAGATAAGCAGCCTACCCAATTTCATTGCAAATTCCTATTCTTTCAATTGTTGAAAGAAGGTCTTCTCCAGACCAGCAGTCTCCGTCTCGCTATTGTTTGAGTAATAAAGTGCTTTTTTCAAGCAGCTAAGATATTGAATTTGGAAATCTCCTTTAGTCGAAAAAACCATAGAATCTCCCTAGCCAGCCTATCCAGATTATATCGAGCGAGTTGCAATCTTCTGCGAGCCTATTTCAGTTCCATCTTGTTCCTGCAAGCTAGGGCTAGGTCCAGGTGAAGTGCTTTCATCCGGTTATGCTCCTTTTTGCTTCCATCCAGTGCGAGTGACTTTTGAAGTAAGGAGTATTCCAAGCTAGTCTAAGAGGGGTAGGCCATACATAGGTTAGAGGTAGGGCCGGTAATATCTTTCTCTTTCCCAAGTAGGGATAGGTCCAAAAAAAGGAGATTCTAGGTCCAGAGCAGTCTGACGGAAAAAGAGAATCTCTGGTTAAGGAAGTGCGACTATTCCCGGGCTTTCTTCCCCTTTTTCTCTACGCGTGGGAGAGACTTTGAAAGTCTTAATTCTGAGAAGTCCATGTATAAGGAGTGAGCTCTCTTGGCCAGTTCCTCCCTGTTGTAAGCCAGTGTCAGGCCTGTTTCCGGGGATCCACTATAAGTGGGTGAAGTTCTATTATTTATTTTATCGCCATAAAGTTTTCTGTCTCTCAATGAGACTCTTCCTTTTCAACCAGGTGCGGGTGCAAGTCATCATCATATGGTCAAGGGCTAGAGCCGGCTTAATTTATTTAAAGCAATGCAAGGGATGGAGGCTTTTTCAGTTCAGTTAGCAGCCTTCTCTCTTAGCCTGCAAGGAATACAGTGGAAGTTCGAGTTGGTAGTTTTTTTACATTAATAGTAGCTGGGGTAAGCCCCTCCTAAAGTCTTAGCCCTTTCACGGGAAATGCTATCCGAGTGTGATCACTTTGACTTCGATGAAGAGTTTGATAACCACGACTTTGGATTTTAAAAGGAATACGTATTACATATATCCGCCCTGCTACGTAGTGGAGGTTTCGAAAGAGGGTCGATGCAATTGAGAAGCTTAGTAGGCGGAGATCAGCTCTACATTCATTGCCCGCCTAGCTTTCACTTTGGTCCATTCCTCAACCACTGTTGCAGTGAAAAGGGATTCCTCCTTTTATATAGGGAATCCTATATGTCCCTGAAGTGTCGATCCACATATAGAGCTAAAGCTCCCTCTTTTTTCATAATCCAGAGATTTAGTAAGAATGAATCCTTTGCTCGTCGATGCAAAAATGAATGGCGTTAAGGGCGTCAGCGGAAGTGAGAGGAGACCCTAACTGCATCTCGACACATATGGTATCCAATAGCATTTTCTCGGCAAGGCGACTCTTGTTTGGATTTCCATCTTCCCACGATCGGGTGGCAGGTCATGTAGGCATATACAAAGAGGAATCTTCCTGATTACTTCCAACTTCAACTTTCTTGGCTGGTGGAAGGTAAGGAGAAGAAAGCGAACTCCCGGAAAGAACTCCTACTATCCAATAGAAGGTATATTTACAATAGGGTACTAAAGGATATACACAGATGTAACAGGCTCTATCCTGTCCTGATCTCTAGCTTGTTGCTGTAACTTGATCTTGAGGGGCGAAGGTACTGGATTGCCCTCACTTCATTCAAGGAACGGTACTTCTACGAATCTTGAAAGTCAAAAAATTCCATAACTGGCTGTAATCTAGAACTTCATATTCATGCATAAACCTATTACATCTCAACTCCTCCCTTCAAATAACCTCTCGCTGGTCGGCAGAGCTTCAAAATTAGGTTTCTTACTATCATATGAAGTAGTATATACTATATAAATACATAAAGAGATGAGATCAACTCATCAAAAAAAAAAACCATCCTGAACAAACGCACCGAGAACGAACGAAAGAAACCTGACCTGGAAAACATTCCAATCTCCTAGAGTATCTTCTTTAAAAAAAGAGAGAAGAGAAAGAACTGGGAGTTGGCGCCTGGTTGCTTGCTTACCAAGCGATCCTGGCAAGCTCCTCCAGTTCGATTATTATTCTTGACTTGACTTATTATTAAATAAAGTACTCACTATCAAAATGAAAGACAATCGATTATCTACCCAAGAAGATAGAGAGTCCCACATACAAGAAAAGGTCACAAATAGAGTTGAACCAAGTAACATTGCAAAGGCATAATGATAGTAGGGTCGGGATATCCCCGCCCTCCGAACCGGACGTGAAGGTCTCCCCTCACCCGGCTCTCTGCAGGGGAATCTCCACTCACTGCTTCCCCTAATATCCTCCCTTTACCATATCATGGGGGTTTACAGGAGATCCCAGAGGCTCGCTCGGAAGGCTGCTATACCATAACTCAACTCTACTCTAGTAGTCACTAGACTCACTAGAGTAGTCCGTCCGGCTGCTCTTGCTGAAATCATTACTCTTCATTCTCCCGTGCTCTAGCAATTGCGCTCCCTAGACCACTACCATGTAGTTAGGTAGGGGCAATCAACCCCTAGTGACGGGAATCTAGGAATGAATGGGGATCCCTATCAATCAATAAAAAAATGAAGAATAGAGAATTAGTTACACTACCTTTCTCTCACTCAATAGATGTATCTGGTCTGATACGGTACAGTACAATACGAGACGATGGAATGCAATGGGATGGATGGTAGAGGGCTGCCTGCGCCCAAAAGCGATGATTCACTTGTCCCCTTGTCCATAGGGACCTCGTGGCATACAACCGAAACGACTCCCACTAGATAGCCGCCCCTCTCTCTCTTTTTACAGCCTCGTGGACGGACGAAAGAAGGAAAGTTAAAGAACGGGGCAGTGGGCTCGCAAAGTAGACAGCAAGCAACAGCTTCTCAGCCCCCTTTATTCTATTATATATATATAACGGGAGCTATTCTATTATATATTAGTAAAGCGCTAGTTTCTCTAATAATAAGGTAAGTTTTGAAGCCGGCTGCTCTGCTATACTATACTAGTTGTAGGGCGTTTTCGGCTAGCGCTTTTTTAATATAATAGAAAGTCAAGGAGACTCTATCATGTCTTACGAATCTAAAGATCTCAAAATTGAAGAACGAGCTCTTTTTCTCGCCCCTCTCTCTAAAGGGGCGTAAGCACTTCACTCGCTAGGGGATGGGATTCATTCACTTGCATTCCTGCTAGCACTACAAAAAGCTCCGGTCTTAACGCCCTTACTACTGCTGTGCAGCCTTTCCTCGGGTTCGTAGAGTCGGGTTTCCCGTTTACCCACAACGGAGGAGCCGCCCCCACCAGGCAGGCGGCCACGGGTCATAACGCACTCTTCGCACAACAAATCCACTTTGAAGTTGACTTATTCGCTCGGCCAATCGTCGGAATGTGTACGAGATACCATAAGGGCCCAATATCTCAATAGCACCTTTGTCTAAAGCTTCGAAAGAGACTTCATATCCGAAACGCAGGAAGGATCTGACCAGAAAGTCATTCAAAACTTGATCGAAGAACCAGCGTTTATTGAAGAAGCTATAGAGTCGATTACAAAAAGTACTAGTTTGAAAGGCTCGTTGGAATTGATCCGCTACGGGATTTACATTATACGCAAGAGAAGCACCTGAAATACTAAAAAGAATAGGTATTAGTTTGGTAATGGTTGGAGCAGCAAACTCGGATTCGGCAAGAATCTCATTTTTTGGTAGTACAAAGGGGGAATTGGCCCAAAAATGGGATAGGGGTCAAGACGCAGTCGGGCGCCGGCGGCTGACTCAAGTGCCCCCCGAACCGCGCGAAAAGGTCGCCTATTACACGGCTCACTAACTCTGCCTGGGGTGGGGGTACCTATTCTTCGTCGGCGGTCCACCGCACCCCTACTCACTAAAAGGATGCTGCTTAATTACGAAGGAAATTCTTTCTTAATCTAGAGAGTTCCCTTTCGTTAAGCGCATCGAGCCAGGAGTGGACATCATCATCATATGCAGACAAATCCAGATCCTGTTTCATCATTAGCTTAGCTAAAGTGGAATAGTATGACTGGCTTTTTGGAAAATGAGACGAAACCCGCTTTTTCGAAATGATCAACATGCGCAAGACCTCCTAAACCCCCTCCCGCCAAGTGATCGAGTTTAGTCTGAATTTGCTGTAGAAGTAGCTCCCTCTCTGGACTTACTTCAAGGAAAGATAGGATGGGGCAATTCCGCCGGTTCTGGAGCTTACCTTATTATTATGAAACGGGGAAAGCGCTTTTTTTATAGAGGTTGAGTAAGGGGGGGCTGAGCTTGAGGCTTCTCAGCCGCAGGAACAGGGAACGAATCCTCCAAAAATGGAATGAGTTCGCAATTACTACCACAAGAAAGCCGCCCCCTCATCACTTACCGCTATTTTTTCTTGGGGGGGAATTCACAACATTTTTTCTGGCGTTCCTTTATATTGATGAAGAGGTGACCTCGTGCTCTTCAAGAAATGAAGGCAAAGGCCCCCCCGAGCCCGAGTTTACCGGGGATCTTGGAGGGCACCAAATCCAGGGTTTTTTCCCTTAGGGGCGAAACAAAAAGTCTTCAAAAGAGGCGCCGGAGGCCTCAAACTAACTCATCCTCATGCCGTGGGGCAGAGGAGATCAATATTCATCGCCACCTTCCACCTAGGTAGCTCTAAAGCTTACCTTGAGCCTTGATCCACTACTTTACTTCTTTATATACGAAAGTGCCTTCCAAAATGCCAAATGAAAGTCAAGCTTTCAATCAAACAGCCCTTCTACCCAGTCGCTAAAGCCCTCAACACTTTACAATAGGGAGTGATAGATTGATTCAATCCAGCCACCGACTTCCCCGTGGCTACTTTGTTACGACTTTCTTAGTGGTCTGAGCTTGGGTGAGTCTCTTTCAGACCGGCACGCGGTTACCACCCTTCGACCGTAAGAAGATCCTTTGACACGTTGTCTTCTTTGTCGTCCTTTTTCTTTCTCACTCCTTTAGACTAAAAGCGAGTAGGCCTTCTTCACTTATGTCATTTCCCTATATCTGTCTTTCTTTCCATTCTTCGCGATAGGAGATGCGATACCTGTGCTGCTGGATTGGGGAAAAGCCTAACTCAGTTCTTGCCTGTATGAAAGCGTAACTAGTGTTAGCTCTTTTGAAGGGAATAAGCCACCTAACTCCTTGCTTGCGTGCATCCCGCCCTTGTTAGCAACGATCCCGTAGTAGGTGATAAACCAAATCAATCCCGGCTCTGGCTATTCTTCCTTGGTAGTGGGATAGCTCTTAGGTAAATACCTTTCAGTTCCTCCCGTTCGTTAAGCGAGACGGTGAAGCTCTAAGTGGCAAACATATCCTTCAGGGACAGCGGTTAAGGTATGAGTCTTTTCGTAACTACTCTCATCCCCAGCCCCAGAAGTTAGTTCGGGTTTAGCAAGCTTTTGAAGAACCTATCGTAACCCATTCCCCATCTGGGGAACGTAAGCCAAGCCTGGTAGCGTTGTGTAAAAAAAAATGCTTTTTCGGTAGCGAGCGCAAGTCAAGCGGTGGAAACGAATTCCATTGAAAGGTGTCAGCCAAAGGATTCCTCGTCGAAGGGAAACTTTGTATCTCAGAAAGCGAAACCGGGTAGCTCATTCATAGGGTAATACCTCGCTGTCAATCCTTGCTTGCTTCTAATTTAGTTTGGCATTCTAAGGAGCAACTTCCCCGTAGGCTCGATTCGGTTCCATCCTATACCTTCTATCCTACGTCTTATCACTCGGAATCGCATTCTATCACAATGGTTGGTGTCTTGTTGAATTAAAAGATTGGATTAGTCTTTCTGTACCCACCCTGTTTGAGAGTGATTAAATATCAATAGGGGAACCTCCTAGAAGTAGCTCCTTGGAAAAGGCTTTTCGCTGCCAAGCCTTTTTCTTCTTTTTGGGGCAAGAATCCATCTCGGTTTAAGAATTCACCCAATTGGGACATCTATTCAGAACCTGAAACCATTACCAATGAAAAAGAAGGTGTTAGAAAGGGGCTTCGAAAGAACTCTTAAAAGAAGAAGGATGCAGCGAGCGAGCCTGTTAAGCTGCGATTGAGCCTAAGTCTTTCCAAAAAGGGTAACTTTATTGATAAGTTCCCATAATAATATAATACCTTTCTCATCGAGAATTTACAACAACTGAAACTTCAACTAATGCCCACACCAAACGAGATAACTCAGTTGGCTTAGGATTCGTACTGATCTGGAACATCGGTTCAAGTCTTCTTTCCCGACTCGATTCCTTCCTTGGCTGTCATTTCCATATAACTAGCTAATGCTACTGGGGATGCCCTTGATGGATTCGCACTTCTCTTGGTGGAGTAACTTGCTTACAGTACACAGGGCGTCGTCAGTCGTGAATCCTATATATATATGCCTATATAATGATATGTAAAGGGATTGTCAAGTGGAAAAATACCATTCGATTCGTCTTGACCGGATCACAAAGCGTTAGCGGAGTGGTAAACTTCGCAACAGGGCGCAGTACTAATAGATTCTTTCATCGTGTTTGATTGAAAAACTTTATTGATTGCTAACCCCAAGCGAAGAGCTTATTGTCTTCCTCGGCTGCCGAAGCCTCCTATAATGTCAAATGAAAGAAAAGCAGCAGGAGAGACAGATGCCGATTCTACCTCTGCCAACTCAGCAGCCATCAAGGTCGATTGCCACGTGAAAGCTATAGAAAGACCATATTGTCCTTGAACTGCGCTAATGATAGGAAAGGCGTTTCATGCTAAAAAGTATACTATAGCTTTCAGGGCGAGCAGAGATTCGCTAAAGCGGAAAGAAGAAAGCACCTATCTCCTCTCGTGGATTTCCTGGTGAAAGAAGTAGTAGGATATAGAACATCGAGATTCCTGGATGCATATTCTTATAGGATTAAGATTCAACCAAGAAGACAGCACTCCCATTGACCAGAAGATCAACCAACAACCTCATTTTACAGTCCCATCCCGCCCATCGAAAGCTAGAGAGAAGGAAGCCTTTCTTCTTTCTTCAAAGTAGTTGCTTCCGCTAACGAAGATTTACTCCATTCCCAGTGTCCTCAGAATTGAACGAGCCGAGTGCACATCGAATCCAAGACGAAATTCCCAAGATTCAGTTAGTTTAGAAAAGACAGGGAAACCGTAGCCGCTACGGAAATGGAGACGACCTATTACCTCCGCTGCTTACCCAATGGACCACTTAGAATAGACCGCTTCGAAGCAATAAGCCTTCTTATCATGCCTTTTCTCGCCCATTCTCCTTGTATTCGCCTCAATCCACTATCACACTGGAGCTAAAGATTGGCTGGCACTCCTACTTACTCAAAAGTAAAACGGATTTCTGCCCCCATAACTTGGCTTCTTTACAGCATTTGTTCACTTTTCACTGAAAGGATTTGATTTACATTCTAGTTTCAGTGAGGGTTCCTTGCCGCTTTACTATCAATTGAGTAAAAAGCTCGATCTTCATACTAGGATAGATTAACCTAAATGCCTCCTTCCCTTTGAACACTGTCAAATACAGGATAAGACTTTTTTTCAAACTGATACCGGTACAACTTCTCTTTCGACTTTCCTGTGTTACCTTTTCCAATAAGTTCCATTCCAATGTATGCAATCTAGAACATCGTACAGGATCATCGCATAGACGGTAACGACTACTTTGGTTGCTTTTTCCTTAACTGAATAAGTGTAACTGCTACTGCTATTGCTCTATGTAGGAAACTACTAGAGTGGAGTGCCCTGCCCACCTGAAAGATCTCCTTCAGGGCTTGGACATAATTTGGATCTTGTCCTTGTCTTGTATCTGGTACACTTAAAACTAAGCCAATCCCTTTTGGAGCTACCTCTGAATAAAAATCCACTGGCAATGAGAATCCCAATTCATTTGGAATAGGTAAGTCAATCTTCGCCGAAGCTAACATCATCTTTATCACGAGCTGGGATCGAAGGGAATAAAACAAAGCTAGCTCGGCTAAGACAGAGAGGAGGTAACCAGCTTTTGAAGCACCGAATAGGGAGAGGTACTTGGGTACTAAAGAGATTTAACCTTTAGCAGAGATCAGGGATTCCCAATAAGCGGATAGTTAAGTTCGAAGGGAAAGAAGGAACTCATAGTTAGGCGAGGTTACCAGATGCTAACTAAACTTAAGACTAAGCAGCAGACGCAAAGTCAGCACTCGATCGACCAGATTCTGTTTCGGTTGAGGTGGAAACTCTTCCCCTTCACCATAAATCACCCTGAGTGCATTTTTGACAACATTTATATAGATGAACTCGTTGATGATTGAAAGGGGCGGACCCATTTCACGAATGACATTGATATAATAATTGGGTATATATTTGCTAGCTCCAGCTATACTAATAAAGTTATCGTGTACTGTGTATATTGGAATATTCATATCTTGCAGATTCTCAACTACCTTCATTGCTATATAGGCATCCTTCTGATGGATGAAGTTGACGAAGGTCGAGGTATCTGTCTTCCTACGATCTCTCTTAGATGATGGAATTCTGAGAGTTACCTTACGCCTCTTCCTATGATGCTTATCATATACCCATAGATTTATTGGATTCATCGTTACATAATCCTGAACCGTGGTGAAGTAAGGAACATTATAGATAACTGGGCGACCCAGAGCAGATGCGATCCAGCCAATATTGCGAATCAACTTGATCAGGCATGGAATGCCTTCATATCTTTCCCTCCAGAATTGAAAACAGCAATTGGCTATAAGGGTGTAATCCTTTCGAGCGACATTCTTAGAGGAAATAGCCTTTTCCAGATCCTGGGTAGTACTCAGTAAAGTTTTCCCATAGATTTTAGGCATAAAGAGACTTTTCACTACATCACGAGTGAATGATGTGCAAATAACATCATATAGACTACTATTAGCATTTCCTAGTTCTTTCTTCATGAAAACCTTTAACTCTTCGAGAATGAATTCATAAACATCTTGGATTTTACCATCAGAAGAAGGGATGAGATTCGTTTTCATAGCCATGCTTTCATCCAACAAGAAGTAACTCATAATCTGATAAGCACTCGCGGAGGCATCTTGGAAAATAGGTATGTTACATAGAACATCATTATTTTGATCCATAAGCAAAGAGAAAGAATTAGCAAAGAACTGAAAGGGGCGTTTAGCAATATTGAGTAAACCATCTGTTCTACTTTTCTTTAAAAGAATATGAGATCTGTACCAATTAAAAGCCTCAGATGGAGATTGAAATTTTTTCAAATGGAATGCTGTTGCAGCATATATATATTTCAAATCATTAGGGTCTTTATTGAGAAATTGAGTACCCGAAAAGTGGATCAAACTTCTTGCTAGATCACGCTCATGGAAATGCAAGATACCACAGCGGTAGATTCGACCTCGGAAGTCCAGAAATGCTGGCAAATAAAAATCATAACCGTCGTAGGCATCAGCAAGATTGATGATAAACTCCTCATAACGAGCATTCTGTATGTCCTTACATACAGTTTTTAAACAATCGCTAAAGTCACATATCTTTTGCATAGAAGCATCCCTCATGTAGTGCTCTCTAAGTAAATTAGATACATCGTTTATGTTCAAGGAGGCAAGAAACCTTGGCTGGAGTACACCATTAGTTACTAAGATATCCCTATCCCTCTTTAGAACGTTCAACCATTTACTGTTTACTTGAAAGGCCTGACCCTGAAGCTTGTTCATTACTTCACATAGTTTCACATAATTACCCCCAGATTGACTAATATCTATGTAAAAATTGTTATAGTTACTAGAAGTTAACAGGCGGTAACGATTGTATATTTCACCAGTAGGCCTACTTAAATAACCACCTGATAGATCAGACAGAGTTCGAGGAGGTTTACAGCGGATATTCCTCCAATCTAGAGGTTTGCATACCATAGGAAGGTTGAGCTTGATTGGGAGTAATGTGAGATCGAAGTTGCACATAACGTAGGTATGCTTTGGCAAGTAATAGGAATCACCCTTCTTCAGTACTACTTGAATATCTGGTTTTGAATGCACAAATTTCACAAAATCCCTCATAACCATGAAGTTAACTAAGTAGGTTCCGATGCTATACATCTTCTTTTTCTTTTTTGATGTTGTCTCCTCGGAAGTTGTCTCCTTGGAAGTAGTCTTCTCGGAAGTTGATGTAGTTTTCTCACTTGAAAACAGAGTTTCTTTCCTGCGAAATCTTAATAATAATGCTTGTTCCCGGACAGTACTCTCTAGGTGTTCAATCAAAGTTGCAAGACGGATCATAGAACTTTCTTCAAGTACGCTAAACAACTCACTTAGTACATAAATAATTATTGCCTCAATCGTATAATGACCGAACTCAGAAATCAATTCAATATCTTTTGGGTTGTCTTTTAGATATTCCCTAAGACAATCCTTAGCACACATCTCATCTTCCTTGATAAGCATTTTCATTAATCCTTTGGTACATCGATGAATACTACCTTCTGAGAACGAAAGTGTGAGGTCCTCAATATAGGATTGAATATCATGTAACTTTTTTTCACTTTTCTCTTTGGATGATTTTTCTGTTTTCAACTTAACGAAGACTTCATCCTTAAACATACGAGATTTATCAGCTTCCTTATTATCAGCTTCCTTAGACTTTTTATTTATCAATTGATACAAACTGATGTAGAAATTTTTATAAAATTCTTCTTTAGTTTCTAGATCATCATCTTTATTCTTATTTTTAGACAATGTATTGCTAGTCCACAGGGGAATAATTTCAATAATGTTATTATCACTTGCAGGAATTGAATTATGCGTTTCTCCACGGGAAGGAATTTCATTTTTCGTTTCTTTACTTCCAGTAGCTGGAATAGAATCACTGTCAGGAGCTTTCGAATTCTTCATATCAACATTCTTTTTTTTAGAACTATATAGTCTATCGAAACTCAAATTAAATCCAAGTCGAATTCCTTACAAAAAAAATTTAGCGACGAGAACTTTTGCGATGAAATATTTGTCACAAAATAGGTTTTGCGTCGAATTTCCATTTTTGCGACGAATTATTTTCTTCGCAAAAACGTATTTTTCTTGTAGTGGATGTCCCCCGTATGGTGAAAATTACAGCCATTCTATATATTTGATAATACGAAATCTTGATATGCCAGTGAGTAGTAAGGGTAAATTATATTTGTGAGTTCACTCACCATATCTTTGGTATCACCAAATATTACAAAGTCAAGAGCATGGAACTAGTCGTTTTTTTACATAAACATGCCAACGAAGCTCACGCCTCATATCTCTCACTTACTGTTACAAAGATTTCCTAACGACAATTTTTTTTAAAGAAAAAATATATGTTCTAATCTATACATAAAGAGATTAAGAATATGCGTACTTAATTAGTCTTGTATGATGCTAAAAAGTGAAAATGATCAAGAGTTCAACTAATGATCATTGCATTGGTATACTTTATAGCATAACCTAACTGCAGATTTAGAGAAGATTATTATAAATTAAGAATTATTTTCCCAAAGCACCTCTTAATTCCATTCTTGAGTTGGGTACAAAGCCTTAAAGTATCATATTAATTCTTTAATCATTCTAAGCAATGCTGGTAATTATCATAAACCAAGAATATCTCTTATGTTTAATTAATACTGTGAGATACACAACCATATGTTTTAGCATTGGAAGCATTAGAAAAATAGAGCTCATAAACAAATGCATTTTTGATGAGTTGTAAGGGTACTTAATAAACTTGAGATTAATTTATTCTATTTAAGTTCTTGGAAACTTCTTATAGTAATTACAAATGGAGAATATCTATATATATGTATAAACATTGGATCGAATATTTGAAAGAAAAAAAAGAAATTATATATAGTATGTCTAATTATTATCTTTATAATTGAAGTACTTGCTATTGAGGTGTTGAGCTGAATTTATGAATCATTCTTTATGGAATAAAAAGATTACTGTTTAATTATTTAATAATTTTAAGGGGATTCCACACCATGTAGTGTAATCCAAAGATATGATGCAATGGACATAGCTTGGGGTACAACTAAGAATGCATCCAAACATTGTACTACTTAGATCTCACCAGTCACGAAGCTAAGATTATTTTTTAGCAAGGATACTGTTGAATTACATTACGAAAATTGATAGTAACTTTAGTGACAAAAGATTATCAAATTTAGGGTTTAGTTGTTTATTCTTTTAAGTTTAATAACTTAAAAGTTATTATAACAAAATTATATATATAGAACCTTATTTTATGATGAAACTATATACATAGGACTTCGTCGGGACCGGGGTCACATGACTTCCCTTGGACAATCCCTAGCTCCGTGGCTGTCTCACGAAATTAGTTTTGAAGCTTGAAATAATGTTCAATAATTAATGTAAATATGATCGCACTTTAGCTGTTTAATTTGGCCGTAGTTTCAGCAAACAAGAATTAGATGGCAATACTCAATGAATGCAAATTAACAAGATGCGTATAAGACTACAGTGATCAATCACTCTTCATTTGTCTCTGATTATATACATGATTACGTAATTTTAATTAACCATACCATAATCCATGAATATCACCATATCTCTACAATTCTCTGTATTGGATTTTATTTGGTTTTATATTATAAGAAAGTGGGAATCTAAAATTTGGTGATGGGTGATCAGATTTTCCTACAAGTTGGATAATGAGGAATACATATTTAATTTTGGGATCAATTCGGGATATTAATTTTTAAGTCAAGGTTAAAAAGAACATTAACACTAATATTAACTTAATTGGGATAATATAGTATAGTTTTCAAGATCGGACGATACACGAACACGATGTCGTAAAAGCCAATTTTTGGATTGAAAAGAACAACTAAACATAAAAGCTTTTGTAAAATATTCGACGATCAATATAAACAATGGATAATATATATATATGGTTTGACTAATTGGGAATTGCTATTTGTCACTCTATTTTTTTTGACAATAAAAGATAATATCATTCATTCAAACGAACAATACATCAATAGAAATATAGATTCAAATTCTTTAAAAACCATAGCGGATAAAACATAAATGTTATTTGTCACTCTAATTAATCACCAAATTACACATATTTACCTAATATTATTATGGACTTGTTTGACAAGTAGTAATAAATAGTATATTGAGAGTATATAGCATAAAAAATACACAATATGTTTATTTAGTAATTAGACAGTAGCATGTTGTAACTTTTTTGAGATATTCTAATATATAAAATGACATTATTATCTCCCTATATTACTTTTCAATTGCATAATTTTTTGGAAAGGGACAAAAATATTATTTCACCTTATTCATATAAGACAAAAAAATTATATTATATTTTATTTTTATTATTTAAAAATACACGAATTCTTATATGTTATAAGATGTTAGTCTTCCAAACGAGCCCATATTACATACAAAGGACAAATCTTGTACTAAAAGCTTTACAAATTGTGCAATGCTGGTAAAAAAAGCGATCCTATCTAATGTGCACTCCTTCCCCGTTTTATTATTTTCTACATTTCAAAAAAGGATAGAAAATAAAAATTGACAAAAATGACCATTAGTTAGCACCAGTTTATTAGTATCAAAAAGTGTATCCTTTCCCGGTTGGCTTTAGATATCTTCGTGTTAATAGACTAACGTCAGCTCTTAGCGGGTGTCGTGATGAGTCTCCCTCGGTCACCACTGAGAAAACAACATTATATAACGGAGAGTATTTACCTATATGGTCACGTCCAACAAGGATACGTCACTACCGATAGCCTCCTACTCTCCTTATTTGTCGACAAAAAAAAAAGTGTATCCTTAAAAATGATGGAATGGAGGGTTTTTGTTTGAAACTGTATATGAAATGAAGTTTTATTTTAATAATTAATATGCTCTCTATTCCAAAAAAATAAGTTATTTTTTTTTGTTGTTCTTCTCAATATATATGTTTATTTTTATTTTTAAATTAATAATTATAAAAATTATACTAAATTATTTTTATTTAAATATGTATTACATAAAAATTTTAAATTAATGAGATAATGTGGAAGATATTTTAAGATTTTTTTTTAAATTAATACTTTTAATTAATTCAACTAATTTTTATTATTCTTTGTGAAAAAATATTATAGTATATCTCTATAAGATTGAAAGAGTGGTAATTAGTGGAACAGTAATAGTAAATGTGATTAAGTGAAGTAAGTGTGTAGACGTATGCATGGTGTTAAGTGTAGAGGTGGTGGTTTTCGTGATTAGAAGAGAGTGAGATAGGTAATTATGAGTTGTTTTCTTGTCATTAAACCATTTGATTACAACAAATTAACCGCGTTTGTGACATCATTCAGAGATCTTTTGGTCATTCCAAATACGCGTTGAAAGCAGACCGTAACGGCTCTGACCCTCTCATGATGTAGCCCGCGCCTATGACGCCAACAAAGGGAGCGTGTCTACCACTTCGTCCTTAAAGCTAATTTTCCAATATACACAAGAATAAACGTGTTCATTTTGTTCATATTAATTATAATTTCTATTTTAATATCTTAAACTCGTTTGATACCATAATATTTTTTATTTAACATGTAATATATATAATTTTTTATAATTTTTAATAGTAAAAATTGATGATAATGTAAATATTTTTGTTTGTTATTGTTGTTTATCAAATTCCAAAATTACCATTGTGTTTTAAAACAAACAAAATTTAGTTATACATGTAATCCAAATCAATCTAATAATCATCCATCAAAAAATTGTTTTTTTCTAATTGTTACGCTATTATTAGTCTTGTAGCTCAAAATTTGTAATTGTTATTTGATATTTATTGTGCTTAAAATATATCTAAAAATGGATAAATATAAATGAATTTTAATAATAAAAGAGGACAATAATAATATTTCACAAACTAAAATATCTCTCAAAAATTAGAAAATGCCAGATGCTAAATACTATCACTAAACAAACATGTTGATAGCATATAGTAGGAAAATACATAAAATAATATATGTTTGTTTTGCCAAACGAATTCTTAATCTATAAAATATAGAGAATTTTGAGTTATTATTTTACAATATTAAATTTCTTTGTTGAAAGCATTTCTTTTTTTTAGGAAGAAAATTTTTATTTTACATATCTTGACACGAATTTTAGTATGTAGTGTTTAGTTTTGGCATATTAACTTAGCATATTGCATATCGAATTTATTGTGATTTTTCAAATACATGTTAGTCTCTCCATTTTTTCATTATGCAATCCGTCCATTTATAATTTACTTTTACTATCTACCGCTCAATTTACCAAAACAAATATTCTTATAAAATTTATTTATTATTCATTTAGATAGTATGTATTCAAGCTATTAAGACATGGTTGTTTCATGTTATCTCATCTATATTTTCCATTCACTCTGTTAAAGACAACATGTAATTAGATTTATTTAAAATTTTCATCAATAAAAATCTCTTATCTTTATTTTGAAATTCAAAATAATTTGACTCTTAATTTGAAAAGTAAAAAATTCAAATCAATACAAAAAATTGGGGAGTGAAAAACACGCGCACAAGGTGAAAGTATGAAACTGTGTGAAGCCACGATCACATAGAGAGGCTAATTAAGCCCGAACCAACACTCCAAAAAACAAAGACAGCTTTTGCCATTAAATATCCCAAACATCCAACTCCTCCGGGAAGAAGAAGAAGAAGAAGTAATAACGCAGAAGCTAACTATAAAACCCAAACGCCTTCTCTTTTCCTTCCTTCTCACCCTTCATTTCTATAATTTTCCCACTGAACCAAACCAAACAAAAAGAATTGAAAAATCATTTCATATATTCATAAAGATGCAACCTTGTAGTAGAGAAATGCAGGCAATGAATTCCCTCCTAAACCCACGCCAAGACCTCCAAACCCAACAAAACCAGATCCAAGCCTCTCACCACTTCGACCCTTCTTCTTCCTCCAACGGCGAGTTCTTCGAACAAATGCTCTCCACTATCCCTTCTTGTTCCTGGGCTGACCTCAAGTCTCCTTGGGTCGACCTTAATCCTACACCAAACCTCACCAGGCCCATTAACAACAACCCCAACAACAGCAAACTCCGGGACCTCTCTGATGAAACGGCGACGGATAATGTTGGCTTTCATAACTTTGATGAGTCAGCGATTTTGGCGTCGAAGTTGAGACAGCATCAGATCAGCGGCGGCGGCGGCGGCAGTGGAGGACAGACATCAGCTGCCGCTAAAATGATGCTTCAGCA
>CAODLS010749286.1:0-14742 GCA_948243855.1 Flueggea neowawraea
AGTATAGATGGATGTATCCATTTGAGAGGTAACATTTTGTTGTGCAATGTTTAGTATTTTAAATGCACAAAATGTTGTTTTGATGTTTGATATACTTAATCCATTGTTTTGTATATTTTGGCATCGGTTGAAAAGAGCAGTTAGAAACAAGGCTAGAGTTAAGGGGTCTATTTGCAGTAGATACCAAATTCAAGAGACGTACTACTTTGATCAGCACATTTCAAATAAGTTTTGTTTAGGAAAGCTTAACGAAGTGGGTGGTATATTTCCTGAAGGAGTTGATCCAAATGATTTGTCCATTTTCACCTTCCCTGGTAGGACATCTACTAAAGGTTCTACACGTCCTTTATCTGATGAAGAGTACCATATCATACAAACATATGTTTTGCGCTATTGCCCAGAGGTTTCTTCATATATCAAGTAAGTTGCCTGAACGCTAGTAACTGGTTCATGTTCCTATTGTGTTTGCTTTGCGATTTTATGTCATTTTTGTTGTGTATACTTTATTCCTTGACTTGTTCATATGACCATCACACCCTAGAATTTCTATGTGAGTAATTTGTCTCACAGTTAATTTCACTTTATGCCTTCATCGACCATCCTTTAATTTGAATTCTCACCCAATTTTTGTATGATATGTAGGTTCAATCACCTACACAACCAATAATAAATGAACACATCAAGATGTTGGCACGAGGGCTGAATATGATAGCCAAGTCCTTCCCAGGTTACTTTGTTAAAGGATATAGGTTTCAGACTAAACATCATTCCTCTGATAAAGCCACAGACAATAGTGGTGTATGCATTAAGGGCACTTATTTTGGTATTGAGGAGGACTTCTTTGGTGTCCTCGACGATATTCTGGAGCTTTAGTATCCTGGGCTGAGCAATAAGCGCACCGTAATTTTTAACTGCATATGGTTCGAAACAAGTAGTTTCAATGGAACTCGCATTCATCCATAAATGAAGATTGTTGAGGTTAAGAAGTCTAATAAGATGTGCACCGAAGACAAATATTTATTGGCACATCAAGCCATTCAGATGTATTACCTTCCATACCTGAGCTACAAAACGTGATTTGTCAGATTGGCTAGTTGTGTGCAAAGTCAAGACCTACGAATTATTTCATGACATTCTTCATGAAAGCAAGACCCGAGAGCATGAGGCATTTTAAGATGAGGATATTCAACCACGCCAAAATAGATAAAGGCATTGATTCTGTGTCAGCTCGACCATTAAATGACCCAAATGGGACTGTCTATTATGGAGGAAGACATTACACTTGTTGAGGACTTAGATGTGGAGGAAGATTTTCTTGATGATGAGGACAACGAAGATGACGATGAAGAAGTTGATGAAGATGAGGATGACGATGATGCTGAATGAAGTTGTTTATCCATTACAATGTATTATCCTATGACATTAATTTAAAGGTAAATTGAATGTAAGGTTATAATTCCTAACGAGATAATTACCGAATTATCAAGAAATTATTTATTATGTTTTAATTTTGGATGAGATAATCATGTGTGATTGTGTGTTTGTTTAAGTTAGAAACACAGTGAACTGTAACCAATTTTCAGCTTTTAGTTTTTGTTTTTTATGTGGACTTATTTTACTGACCAAAGTTCGTCTCAACTCAAAACTTTTGCGACCAATTTTCGACTCTAACGAGTGTTGCGATAAAAATTAGTCGCCATGTTTTCATGATTGCTGTATTAACTTATTCGAGCTTTTAGTTTTTTATTTTTAATCTGGACTTATTTTAGTGACCAAATTTCGTTGCAACTCAAAACAATTGCGAAGAAAGTTCGACGCTAACAAGTGCTGCGATGAAAATTGGTTGCAATGTTTTCATCATTGTTGTATTTTTTTAATTTAATACAAAGCCAAGCTTATTCGAGCTTTTAGTTTTTTTGTTTTTTATGTGGACTTATTTTTGTGACCAATTTTTGTCGCAAGGCCAATATTTGCAACGAAGTTTGACGCTAACAGGTGTTGCGACGAAAATGGTTGCAATTTTTATTTTTGTATTTTTAAATTGAATACAAAGCCAGACTTATTCGGGCTTTTAGTTTTTTTTTTATGTGGACTCATTTTTATGACCAATTTTTGTCGCAGGACAAAATATTTGCAACGAATTTTCGACGCTAACAGGTGTTGCGACAAAAATTGGCTGCAATTTTTATTGTTCTATTTTTAATTTTAATAAAAACCCAAACTTATTCGAGTTTTTAGCTTTTTTTATGTAGACTTATTTTTGTGACCAATTTTTTTCGCAAGAAAAAATATTTGACAAACAGGGTGGACAAAATATTTGTTGTATTTTTAAATTTAATACAAAGCCAAAAATATTCAAGCTTCTAGGTTTTTTTATGTGGACTTATTTTTCTGACCAATTTTTGTAGCAACACCTGTTAGCATCAAACTTTCTTCGCAATGGCTTTGCATTGTGACAAAATTCGTCTTTAGTTAAAAAAATTTGTGCGGGTCTTTCAAATTTTGATGAAAATTTTGAGCGGGTGGTCGTTGTATGTTGCGAATTTGGTCGCAACAGAAGAGTTGCAACAAATTTTGTCGCACAAGTAGTGACAAAAACGGTCGCTAGTCACTAATGTTGAGACCCATTTTTGGGCTTGGCTAAATTCGAGCCGAGCCGAGTTTTGAAGTGGTCAAGTTTGGCTCGACAAAAAATACGTTGAGCTCGAGCTGGACTCGAGCTTATAATTTCGCTCAGGCTCGGCTCGTTAAGCTATTTAGGAGGCACGCGAGCTAGGCTCGTTTAAGACTTGTTTAAGCGGCTTGCAAGCTCGGATCATTTGAAGCTTGTTTACGAGTTCGTTTAAAAACTCATTTACAATTACAATCAAAAGTTAAAATACCAAGTCTTTAAACAACAATCTAAGACATAATTCACACATAAACATAATCCAAAATTAAAATATAAAAAAGATAATCCAAATAAAATATAATCTAAACATACAACATAATCCAATATCACAAGAATAAACAAAAAACAACAAAATAACTCTTGTCTTCCAAGTTTCATTAATTGATGTGTCCCAACGTGTGGCCAAATCTCACACTGTCAAGATTAAATATAAAAAAATAAAAAAAAAAATTAAGCATAAGAACTTTATTTAATTTAATCTTACCCATTGAAGAATATATTTAAGGAAGCGAAAATTCAGCAATATCATTTTCCTCATCCTTGCTTGAAACCTATTAAAAATAACAAACTTTAGTAAATTTGATAAAACAATAATAAAAACAATAAACATTAATAAATTTTGGATATACTTTCTTTTTCCATTGTCTTGACATCATAATGTGATCTAATCCAATCAGCTCCACATATCAGCATTTGAACAATATCAGCATTAAGGGAAGCACGTTTCGGATCAATTACCCTACTTCCAGTACTAAAAGCAGATTCTGAAGCAATCGAAGTAATGGGAATAGATAAAATGTGACAAACCATTTTCGACAAAATACAATATTTGTTCTTATGTTCCTTCCACCACTGTAATGCATCAAATGGAGATCAGTTGGATTAGGAATAATAACACCATCCTCCAAATAAATGTCCAACTCTGATTTTCCTATATCAATACCACCATCCTCATTGTTTATGTAATTGTGAAAAATTGACAACCCATAACTTTGTGCGACTTCATCTCCGACAGGCTGGACATTAAACACATCAACTGAAGACTTATCACATGTTGGTTGCTTATTGATGCTCAATTTATGGACCTCAACATACTCCATAAACAATTGATTCAAAGTATCACGAACTTCTTGTACACAATTATCTGCCTCAAAGGGAGAATATATATCTCTAAAAACAAATTGAACAAACTTCATTTTTGTTCTAGGATCCAAAGCTGCATCAATAGCAATCAACAAGTTGGCATCGCCCCAATATGTATCAAATCTTTCTTTTATCTTCGTCACCATTTCTCACAAAAAATTATTAGGACTATTCCATGCCTCATCCAACACTTTCTTTGTAGTCCACAATTCAATCAAAAACAAATTAGAAGTTGGACTTTCACTAGCTGAAATCACTTTGGTAATTCTATTATATTTTTTCAAAAAAGCTCAAACAACTTGTGCTTTTTTCCAATCATCCTCATAAGGCAAAAAATTATATGATTTATCTCATTGCTTATACCTAGGAAAAACATATTTATAGTCCAAAGCAATAGACAACATCATATAGGTAGAATTCCACCGAGTTGGACAATATAAAACAAGTTTCTTTTTTGGCAACTTCAATTGTTTAGCAATACTACTAAATATATGCAATCGAGACACAGACTTTCCAATATACTTCACACTTTCCCAAACATTATGAATGGTGCTACTAATTTCACCCAATCCACATTGCACTAAAATATTCAAAATATGAGCACAACATCTCACATGAAAAAACTTGCCATCTAAAGGTAATTTGTTGATTAGTTCCAAATATTTCTTAAGGTTATCAAGAGCAACATCATTATATGAGGCATTGTCTACCGTAACAGTCCACACTTTACTCTCAATTCCCCATTCAACAAAGCATCTCTTCAATGCATCACATATAACAATGCACGTATGTGGAGGTGGAATATCAACAAAATTCAATATACGCTTTTGCAAAACAAAATCTTCATCAACAAAATGAAAGTAGCAACCATATATTGAATATTTTGATCATATCTCCATAAATCAGTTGTAATACTTACCGTACTCACATTTTCCAACATTGCTTTAATTGCATTCTTCTCAATTTCATAGGAATTAACACAATCCTTTTTTAACCATTTTTCTACTAATCCTTTCATAATTTGGAGTTGTAGTTCTCATAGCCAATTTAAACCATTCATACTCGACTAAAGAAAATTGCAGTTCATGAACCATAATCATTTTTGTGCGGGTCTTGAATCAAGACTGCCAGATGGTTCCAGATTTCACATCTTACCACTTTTTCGGGCCTACGCCCTTTACTTCCCCAAATCCCAAAGTGCTAATTACACACAATTCTACACAAAATTTCAATTTTTATGTTTGTTTTTAAAAAATATAACATATTTGAAACTAGATTTTAAAAATATTACATTGATTTTTATATAAATTTTAATTTTTTTCATTTTAATTTTTTTCTCTCTCTTCAAATTTCTCTCTTCTCTCTCTCTCTCTCTCTCTCTCCCACCCCCAACTCTAGCCACCACGTCGCTCCTACCTACCCTCTTTCGTTGCGCCCTCTGCCTCTCCTCTCTCGATTTTCCCTTGAATATGGTTGATCTCGGCTGGATCTCCAACTAGTTGCGTTGTCGCCTTCTGCTCCCTTGATTTGCTTCTTTGTCGTTGTTGCCTCCCCACTCTGCCTCGATCTCTGTTGCTTCCTATCCACACTCACCTCCCATCTCTGTCGCCTTCAATCCAAAGCGTTGATCTCCGCCTTCGATCTCGTCGATCTGTAGTGTCCTCCGTCACGATGTCTCTGTCGTCTGTCGTATGTCCTATCTCATCGAGCCAGCAAGAGTCACAGTTGTGGGAGTGTGAGCGCGGCGGCTAGAGTTTCCTAACCCTAGTTGCTCCTTTCTTTTTACCAAAATACCCCTGCCTTTGATATTTTTACAAAAAAGACACTAATTTAGATTTTTTTTTGTTTTTTTAATGTTGTTGCACTTGTAGTTTTTAAAATTCATTTTATCATTTAAAAAAAACATTGTGAACCGTTTAAATTGGTTCACAATAATGTATACTATTTTTTGAACCATTGTGAACGTCAAAAAAATTATTTAGAATTAAAAAATTGTGCTGTAATACCCTGAATTTTTGACAAATTTATTTTGACAATTTTTCCATTTATTTTGGAAAATAATATGTAACATTTTGTATTTTTGAATTAAATATGATTTATTTTCTAATTAATTTAGAAAATAATTTTTATTGTTGGAAAATTAAATTTTATGTTTTAAATATTAATTGGGAATTTAATATTATTATTGAAGTGATTAGAGTGATTAATTAAGTTGAAATTGATTAAAAATCAATTTTAAAATCGGAAATAAAATGGAAGTAAGGTGACATGTCGTCTGAGTGTAGAAGCAAACTACATGTCGTTGGCCAGGGCAGGGATGTCGTTCGCGCGTTTCTTCAGTCGTCTACCATCACTGTGTAATTAAGCCACCAGAAACGACGCGTCGTCCAGAACAGAGACCCTGTCGTTTGAGGCATCTGCATGTCGTCTGGTCGTTTGGCTGCCTAACACCCCCCCTAAACGTCGTCGTCGTGTTCTCTTTAGTCAACTAAGCCCATACTCAACCATTTGCTTCGATTTTTGCTGAATTCTTCTCTCCTGCATCTCCTCTTCAGTATCCTATATGAGGTTTTCTCCAGTTCATCCGTTTTCCCCATTGAAGCAAGGTGAGAAGTTACCTTCCTCAGTTCATGTTCTTGTCCATTTTTATGATTTGGCTCCTGTTTCATTTGGATTTCATTTGATGGCTGTGGGTTTCGTTTGACATGATTTTAGACATGTTTTAGAAGTGTTTGAGTTGGTTTTTAATGGGTTATGATTATCCAGATGAGAGAGAAGTTTTGTGAAGTTTGGTTGGTTAAAAATCAAGAAAATGGGACTGTTTTGATTGCTGTGAGTTTTTTGGAAATGCTGGGAGGTGATTTTCGTGTTCTGGACTGTTGGAAGGAAGAATGATGAGGTTTGGTTTGGTTGGAAATGGAGGAAATCACGGTTTAGTCTTCAGGGACCATTTGGTTTAGTTGTGAGTGAAAGCGACCAAAACTGAAATTTGCATAAATCTGGAAATTTTATTTAGATACTGACATGATATTTTACAAGTTGGGTCAAATTTGTAATTTTGAAAAGTGAAAGCCATTTTTGTAATTTCAAGAAAGTTTGAGCTAAAATTATAATTTTAGCAAAGTTGAGGATTTAAAAATAAATTTCAAATTCTTTAAGGACCAAATAACAAATCCTAAATATTTTAGGGACTAAGTTATAATTTTCCAAGTTTTGGTGACTAAAATGTAATTTTACACTAGTCAGAAACCAAACTGTAATTTTATGTAGATTTAGAATTTTGGGTTAAGAATGATAGAATATCATTCGATATATATTTTTGGGGATCTTTTGATGGTCCAAGTTTGCATTTGCATTTCTTAGCATTTGGTACGGTCACAGTACTGCATTTCGAATTTGTTTCTAATATATATTTGTTCGATATATATATTGTTGTTCAGCTTCGTATCCCGGTCAGAAAGATTAGCCGGTCACCGGTGTTACGTGTTTGGGCCATTCAGCTTGGATTTCCAGGTGAGTAAAATGACAGCTTCAGACACATAGGTTGTGTCTTCTAAAATATATTGTTTTTTATGTGTTCATAACCTATTTTTGAAATTGGACTAATCTAATGATTAGTTAATTTAATAACCTGGTTATGTGATTAATAATCACCTTACTATTTTTGAATGGATATATTGGTAATATATATCCCTCACTATTATTGATATGTGCTACTCCATGATTAATTATTTTTTATTTAAAGATAATGGAAAATCTACTCTAAGATTTATTATGTTTAGTAATAAATGTTTGTGTTGGCTTTTGATGGTTTCTGAAATAAAAATTATGTTTTAATATTTATTATAGTTTCGGCAGCAAATCCTCTATTTTGGATTTTAAGACATTTCTTAAACATGTAATTGTTTTTGGATTAAATGTATTTTTGGAATAATATTGCGTTTAGTATTTTGCGATGTTTCGCTAATAAACGTTTCAGTTGAACGTTTGATTTATTGAATAAACAAGATGTATGTATGGCATGTTGCCTATTTGGATATTTTTAATAAATATTTGTATATGTTTTCGATAAACTATTTAGATACGGGGACACCTTTGTTATGGGGATAAACGTGACCTTTGGTATACCAATGCTATGATAAGCCCAGCTACCAGGGTTACCGGTAGTCATGTGTTCTGATCCAACACATGATTTGATATCGATTGTGGACGAGTCCACAATCATCACTGTTATTGTTATTAGTCCCCTATCACTGGTATTATGATATTGTTACTGATATTATTATTATTCCCCTATCACCGGTATTATGATATTGTTACTGATATTATTGCAACCGTTTTTGAAATGGTTTTCGATAGCTATTATCTAAATAACACATGTGTATTTATACATGAATTTTTGGATACGCCTTTCCGAAGTATTTCGGAAAATTCTTTCCGAATATATATTTTGAAAAATATTATGACTTGTTATCAGTTTTGGGAAAACAAATATGAATTTTGGTAAATGTTTTTTGAAAAGGAAATATTTTGGGCTATTTCATATTCTTAAAACTAAATATTTTATTTGAAATAAATATTTAGCAAATCTGTATAACTATTTGTTGTTTGCTTTATTTGCGAAGCATTTCGAAACAAATTTCAAAAAGTATTGTTCTATGTATAGCGTGTATACGTATGTACACTTATATCTGCATATGACATTTTTGAAACGTTTCAAAATAGTATTTGTGAGGCACGTACCAGGCGATCTGGAGTGTCGTTCCCTCACTAGTGTTCTTACCCCCTTTCCTTTCTGTCTATGTTCCTGTACTCGTTATTGCAGGTGATTTTGGTTGATTGCAACTTATTAGCATTCAACACCTAGTGAGGCATTTTGCAGTTGCAGTTAGTGCCCTTTTGTTCGGACCTAGTTATTTATTTTGTTAGTAGCTCCAAACCGGTTAAATTGTGGGTGTATGTTTTGGAAACTTATTTGGTATTTAATCAAAATTATTATTTATCAGATATATTGTTATTATTGTTTAAACTTATGTTTCAAACAATATTTGGATTTCTACTTACTACTTATCAAATATGATCTCGGTATCATTTTCAATATTATGGTTTGGTTATATTTTTGAGGCTTGTGCGAGATGGTTCGGGATTCCACAGACGGTCCGCCTCGTACGCCGATCACGGGTCCAGGTCGTGACACGTGTTGTATTATTCTCTTTGATTATGAACTGATTCTTTTGATGCATCTAGATGTGATGAACCCTAGGCCATATTCGTGATTGGCATTGCGTTATTTCATTCATTTATTCAAGGATTGATGATTCATCTATGATTTATTATGGGTATTGTTGAATTGGTTTTGGATCCACATCGATTTGACATTGATTCATGCGTGAGCAATCAAGAGATTTGTCGTTTGATTAGATCACTCATAGATAAAAGGAGCTGCATACAAACCTAGAGATATGTCGACATAAATCTTCTAGATTAGTGTCAAACCTAATAGTGAAATTTACAGAACAATAAAGCAATGATAGGGGTTTTAACTAGGAAGAGATTTCACTTAATCAACCTAGTTGTTAGACGTTAGCTAACTCGAGAGAGAGGTTAATATATCAAAAGAATTTCTACGGTTCAATTACTTGAATGACTGTTTGAAGAACACATTACCATTAGCTTAGAACGTTCTACAGGGATTCTACATCTAGGTGCTACTTTTGATCTACATTGTTTGTTGTTTTGTTTCCAAATTGTTTAGTTTTAATTCAATTTAATCCATTCGATATTTTAGGTTAGATAATAGAGTGAAAGCAAGTAACTAATAATCATAGTTTATGTGGGGTACGACACTCGGTACTTAGGTCCACGTACTATAGTCGATAGGTGCACTTACCTTAAGTCTGTAGGTGTAGACAGACGTTACCAAGTTTTTACGCATATGTTGAAACTTAAAATTATAATATTATATTTATGAGACACCATAACCTCAGTGTAATATTTTGACCCCATTTTAGAAATCTGGTTAGAAGACAACATAATAGCTTCACAAAGACAAATGAATGCAAAATTAATCACTAAAATAGACTATCAAAGAATTTCTGATAATGATTCTCAAAGCTAAGAAAGTAGAATTAATCAAAACAACGCAAATCGTCTACCTCACAAACAAACTATAGTAGAGCCAATGCAAAGTAATTGAAAATATATCTTTCGAAGACACCATAGGGACAAAAAGGTAGAATTTCATTGTATAATAAGCTAACCAAATATTTAGTAATTAATCTTAGTTCTCTTTGACATTGTAGGGCATAAAGTACCAACATTAGTTTAAGCAACAATACATTTTTTCAGAATAGGAAGGCAAACATTGAAAAGGCAACAACTTTATATGGGAAATGACCAGACGAAGAGATGAGTGATAGGCTATAGAAATAAGAATTCCTCAGTTTTGCTTCGAGCCTCAGACACTAATATAGTTGATCACACAACTAGCCACTACCTCCGTCTCATCAAGGGAGGGAGGGACTAAAGAAGAGAACAATCTCTTATTGATTAGCCAATGAAAGGGCATATAAAAAACCTGTGACGGAAGATAGGGCTTAACTGTTTAGTAGATTACACAAACACAAATATATGAGTGGGTTAGGCATAAGTACAACTTATCAAACAACAAGCCACTGTCATTGTGTCATAATCAGGAAAGGAACAAGCGTAAAAGAATAAATCTCTTCAAGAACGACATAGATTTATCTTACGTTCTTACTCCCCCCTTCCATATAAGCCTATATCGGCCGTTAAGACAACGCTACTGAGCTATCAAATTTTACTGCATATCCCGCACCTAAGAACAATGGAATCCCACACATAATAAAAGAAAGACAAACCCCTACAATTTTGAAACCTTAATAAACAGGTTCTGAAACCTTAATAGAGTTTACACACACACATGAGATGATGGAGGGACAAGTGAAGCAAACAGACAGATGAAAAGCAATGTACTTGACATGTAATTGAGCGACTGAAGATAGAGCACCACTCTCAAATAGGCTATTTTCTCTCAGGTATCTACCATATTGCAGTTCATTATAGGACATCGTACCAATAGACAAAAAGCCACCATATGGGGTTATTTTTTTCAAGCTCTACGAGGAAACCACTGAGAGAGAGGAACAAGAGAATCTCTTACTGATCAAATAATAGCAAAAACAATAGCCCATCAAGCAACAATATTGCATCTTTGATGTTTTCAGAACAAGGCCATCATAGAGAGGGGGAGGGACAAAAAAAATACAGCAAATCTCTCCATTGATCAATCAATAGAATATATAGAACAGAAACAATGTAAGCACCATCAATTTGTTTGAAGAACTTCGCAACTATTGATAGATTTTGTTGTCTAATGGGCTGCATAAATTTATCTCAATTTCCTTCTACAGTGCAGTGCGTTTAGCACTAATGTTGGCACATTAATTAAACAACAAAAACAATAGACCAACATAGAAAGATAACAACTGAAAGGAGTGGGACATGAGACTGTAGAGGGGCCAGAGAAAGAGACATAATCTCTGACGCAGGCCTATAAAAAGGCAAGTGAAAAAATCGACAACAACTTGCTTGAGCAACTTAGGCACGAAAGATGATGCTTAACTGTGTTTATCGTCTACACAAATACAAATGTATCACTTCTATTCAAGTATAAGACACTAGCGTAGCCCATCAATCAAATAACAAGCCACTATCTTTGTTTAAAAAGAAGGCATCATGCAACTTAGAGACTAAAGATAGGGCAGATGAAAGGCACCATGTGACTTGAGACTAAAGATAAGACATAACTGAGTGATGAGTTAATTATACCCATATCATAATTAAACAGTAAATTATTACAAATAGAAATAACAGTTTTGTATTTCTTAAAATAACAGAATTCTGAAACTTCATTTTAGAAATACCACATTTTTAAAACACAACCTAAAAATGCCATCTCATTTATATCAAAATATCGTGACTGAAATTTTTGTCTCCCTCTTTCTCTCTACCACCCTTTCCTCTCTCTACTCTCTCATTTGCCTCTCTCTCTCTCACTCTCTCTCACTCTCTCTCCCCTTTCTCTCACTTCGTGCCTATCTTCTCTTCTCCTCGTTTTTACTTCCGCCACCATGCTTCTTCTTCTCCGTTGTCGCTCTCTCCTCTTTCGTCTCTGTCTATCTGTCTCTCTCTCTCTCCATCTTCCTCGTCTAAGCCGTCTTCTTCATCTGGTTCAAAATCAGGCGTTGCAGATCTCTTCGTCATCTGGTGTAAGACAAGGTCGAATGTCGAGGCGGCTACGAAAGAGATGAAACGGCTAGGGTTTTTCAATAAGAGGACGTGTGGTGGCTACGGTTACCAGACGGCTAGGGTTTTGAAAAACAATTAGGGATCGATCCGGTGGAGATCAATGACATTGGAGGAGGCGTGAAGGCGACGATGATAAAAACCTTAGTTTTCGTGAACAAAATGTGATGTGTGATTGAATTGTTTGTTTTTATTGGCTAGGGTTTAAGTCTTGGATTAGTTAGTTTTCTACTTGATCTGAAAAAAAAAAATTAAAAAAAAATTTGAAAAGGTTGGAGACCCCTGAAGAACTAACTAATTATCATTAAAAAATATATAATTAAATTTTGGAAAAAAAGTGAGATTTGGAGTGGAGACCCTAAAGACCTATGGAGACCTCTAGTGGAGACATTTGGAGACTTATAGAGATCTCCAGTAGAGACCCTTGGAGACCCCTAGAGACTATTAGTGGAGATCCCTGAAGACATATGGAGACCTTCAGTGGATACCCCTGGAGACCCTATGGAGACCCCTGAAGACCTCTGGAGACCTTTTCTGTTTGATTTTATTTTCTCTCAAAAAATTAATTTCACGAAAATATCGCGATTATGAAAATCTGGCATTTTTTAAGTTTGGGTATCCGCGCGTTTCCATTATTAGAAATCTGTTTAATAGCTTCTATTTTTGAATTTTAAATCAAATAAATGTGTGATTTTCCCCTGAGTGATAGGCCATGAAAATAAGAATTCATCAGTTCTGCTTTGAGCCTCAAGCACTAATTCAGTCCATCACACAACTAGCCACTATCTCTGTCTCGTCAAGGGAGGGACCGAAAAGAGAGAACAAATATGTTGTTTAGGCAGAAGCACAATACATCAATCAACAAGCCACTATTGTATCATAATCAGGACATCATAGAATTATCTTACTGCACTCTTGCCCCTTAAGTCAGGGTTACTGGGCCATCAATAAATTCCACAGATAAGAAAAGAAAGACAAGCATCGCAATTTCAAATCGAAAATCTTAAAATATCCAGATTCAGATTGATCCTTTAAAAGACAGGGACTGAAATAATCAAGGGAGGGACAACTAGAGAATAAATCTCATCATTAGGTATTGTATTGCCCATTAAGTCAGGGTTACCAGGCTATCAATTTGGACACGAGAAAAAAACTCTCTTCATCATCCGATGAAACAAGTAAATACAACCGTACCATTACTGGTATTAATCGATCAAGCAACAATATACCATCTTTTCTGTTCTCAAAAGAAGGCAATTATAGAGAATGACATGAAATAGAGAACATCAAATTTCTTTATTGACCAATCAATAAACCAGGCAGAACAGAAACAATTTAAGCACCATCAATTTGTTTGAACAATTTGGCAAATATTAATAGATTTTACCGTTTCATAGGCTACACAAAATTATCTTGATTTCGTTCTGCATTGCAGCGAATTCAGTACTCTATTAGCCCATTAAACAGCGAGGTAGCCACGGTTTTTCCTTTTCTTAGCACCAGAATACGCAAGCAAATAATTGATTAACATAAATAGGCAACATCCAAAAGGAATGGAAATGAAAGAGAGGAACCAGACGAACAGAAACAAATCTTACACAGGCTATGAAAAGGTAGATGAAAATTCAGCAACAATTTGATTGAGCAGCTTAGGCAACTTAGATAAAGGTTTGTTGTTTAATGGGCTATATATAGTACCAGCTTGCATCGATTTCCTTCTACAATGTAGTGCATTAAGCACTTGCATAACCCATTTAAAAACAACTCACCATTTTTTCTTTCAGAAGGCAACTATTAACCATATCAAAGAGGCAAACATTTTATATGGGGGAGGGACCAAGTGAAGAGAACAAATCTCTCACTAATTATTAAGCTATAAAAAGGGCAGATTAAAAGGCTTCGACCGACTTAGAGACGAAAGAGAGGGCATAGCTGAGTGATAGGCTTTAGAAATAAGAATTAATCAATTCTGCTTTAAGCCTCAGGCACTAATATATCCCATCACACAAGTAGCCACTTTCTTTGTCTGATCAAGAGAGGAACCAGAAAAGAGCACAAATCTGTTATTTTTCTTTCTTCTCGCGTCTTGAAGGCCAAATATTTTCCAATAACAGATTTTCTAAATGCGAAGTTGGGGTCCAGGCCGAGTTATTCTTGGAGGGGGATTATGGAGGTCCAAGAACTTATAAGGAAGGGGTGTCGGTGGCGAGTTGGAGACGGTGAATCCATTGAGTCAAGCTGCGATGCATGGTTCTGTGATGCGATGAACCCAAGGTTACTTCTATCCTTCCTCCTGAGTTTTCTAATGCTAAATTTTCTGCTTTTATCCGAGATGGGCAGTGGGATGTCCCGATAATTAGGGATCTGTTTAATGCGAGGGATTGTGATCTGATTTTGCAAATTCCATTGAGTTTGAACCGGCCTAAAGACACTTTTTTTGGTTTGTGGAGAAAAATGGAAAGTATTCAGTAAGGTCTGCCTATAAACTGCTCATGGGTGATCTCTCTAACCAGGCAGGTATGGATTTGACATTATGGAAGAAGTTGTGGAGACTTTGAGTTCCAGAGAATATGCGAAATATATTGTGGAGGTCAGTGAAG
>CAODLS010749343.1:0-11262 GCA_948243855.1 Flueggea neowawraea
GCATTACTAATTTTGCAAATTTGGTAGGATCAGAAGTTCACGAATCATGAATCAGGAGAATTTCAATATATGAACCCTCCGCAACAAACAAATTTATACAAATCTGTACGGAAGTTTACAAGTTATGAAAGAATACACACAATTAACCATTTCTTTTAAGTCCTAGAAGATTAACATGTTTTCATTGTCTCTCCTAACAAGAAAAGTATGTTGGATCATGGGTGAACAACATTAAGTTCCTTTTATGTTTTGATGATGTGCAAAACATTTGACTTAGAGTGGAACACGTTGGAAAGCTCGAAACTGCAAATCAAGCCACTGAAAGTGCCACAATGTACGTTATCTATGTACAACATATATCACAGTGAAGACCAACGTACGTGACAAATGCACAACGTACGTAGACGTGGAGTTGAATGCAAACAGAAGCCATTGAATGCTGAAGTGCCAAAACAACGTATGTTAGGAAATCACAACATACGTCATTTGGAGATGTGGCTATGATCAACGTACGTCAAGGAAGATCAACGTATGTAGGCTAGGAGAATTTGCAGACAACATACGTAGGATGTGTACGAAGTACGTTTTGAATGGTCCAGAAGTCTGCAACGACTATAAACTTACTCCAACGGCTAGTTTCACTACACCAGCGATCAAATGGCTCGAAAAAGCTATAAATACATAAAGGAATGGTAGAAAAATATGGATGATCATATGCTTTCAAGTCTAAAACACTTTCATCATTCCATCACCCCTAAAACACCAAATTTAAGCTAAAAAGAACATTATGAGCATCAATTAAACATATGTACTAGCATAGAGATTTCAATTGTTATAAACAGTTTTGTAAAACTCTTTGAGAGTGGGTAAATGTTGGTTGTGAACCTATAGAAAATAACATTGTAATGATCTTAAAGGTTTGAGCCGAAATCAACCTTGGGTAGGCTTTAGAGGGGTGAGCTGTAATCAACCTTGTTGGCCTTAGAGGTGTGAGCCGCAATCAACCTTGTTGGCCTTAGAGGTGTGAGCCGCAATCAACCTTGTTGGCCTTAGAGGTGTGAGCTACAATCAACCTTATTAGCTTTAAAGGTATGAGCCGCAATCAACCTTGATGTAAGAATTTTTTGGATTGAACCAGAATCAATCATCGTTATAGTGGAAATCCTAAATGGTGAGACTTAGGTAGTAGACGTAGGCATAGTTGGCCGAACCACTATAAATTATGGTGTTGTTTTCTCTCTTCACTCCAACTCGCTTCCGCTCTCCAAACTCAACTAATGCATCCTCAGGAAAATTCTCCAACAAGTGGTATCAGAGAGGGTCTCTGTTCTAGAAGGCTTAACATCCTTGGAGCAAAGATCCTATATCATTGGAGATGCAAATATTAGTACTATCTTTTCAACTCTTTCAACTCCTCTCATTTTTATTGATATTTTTTTGTTTTAAATAGGGGAGAAAACAAATTTTGTAAATTATGCACCAATCTTTTTTAATAGGGGGAGAAATGATTACAAGATTTTTCCCTTCTCAGAATCTTCAGATGTCATATAACAAGGGACTACAATTGGAGATGTCATCTGAACTAATTCTGGGGAAGGATTACAAGATTTTTCCCTTCTCAAAATCTTCAGGGCTTCAGCATAAATTGAAATAGGAAATCTTCCCTTCCATTCTTCTGTTAGCTTCTTATCAGAATTCTCTTGAGATTCATTGGAAATTGCAATCCAAGGTGAAGAGTCATCATCTCTATCTCTGAAGCGATAAGAACTTTCTCTACAAAAGGGTCTTCTCACCTTTCTTTTTCTTCTTAAAGAGTCTCTTGAAAACTCTTCATCTTCATACTAACAGGGACAACTTTCCTCACACATGTTGGGATCCACATCTCAAATGAGTGTCCATCAACCTTGTTCGTATAAACTAGTTGACCTGAGGATTCAAAATAAACAATAGGAACCTTTTTCTCAGGTGGGGTAGGTTGAACCATGGTGATTGTCTGAAAGATACCAGAACTAGGACTTTCTTGAGCTTTTGGATTTTTGTAAATGTTTGTACCGTTCCATCCTTCTGGCGATGGAAGGTATAATTTTGGGACTGGATAGGCTTCTCCACCTGCCTAACCTTCTCATAGTTGCTAATCCAAGATTCTGGAATCAACTTCTTCAAGGTCTCTGTGTCCATCTGGATGGGAGCTTGGACAATAGTTGGGACCTTATCTGCTGTTTCTAAAAGAACGTATAGAACATCGTTGGAGCCATAACCATTAAGATCAACGGCATGGTTTTGAACTCTATAGACCTGCTGGTGTAGAGTGGCTATATGGGAGGAAGCCACATGCTAAACACCTTTAATTTGCAACTGAACTTTCAAACATGTTGACAAATTAGGGTTTGATAATGACATGACAAAATTTGGAAAAAAGGTGAGCATTATAGTTCCAGCATTTAGAGTAGTTAGGATTGATCATATTATTGCATGCTGATACTTTAAAACTCTTGTGTCCAAAAAAGCTAGTCTGGTCGTGACTGAACAACCTTTTCTGCCATGGTAAGTAAGCTTCATGCGCACTGCACCCCAATGGAAATGGGTGTAGCCTTGCTTGAGGGACTCCTTGATGAAGCTTTGAGGAACCTCAATTGTAACATACTGCTTTGCCTCAGTAGCCATCAAATAGCACTAATTTAAGTTGGAAGCTTGAACATATTCCTTCGAAGCTGACCTTCTTCTAGAAAGAAGGTGGCGAATGGTAGTTACACCTCTGGACTTCTAGTAGACTATATATGGGTTCATAAGAGGCTGTGTGGTAGCTGATACTTGAGCATATTCAGGTACGTATGAATATTCTATAAGATGTTCTAACTTTTTTGTTTCATGAGACTTAAAAGAAAGAGAGGAAGTGAGTTGGATCATATCTGAAATGAGATTTGAACTGGAAGTGTTTAGGATAGACAAAGACAAGGTAAAGGTAAACGGAGTTGAACTAATTGATCTATGGGTTTCCATAACTGTTTAAATTATTTTCTTACTCTCCACTGAAAAGAACTGGGGTAAAAAACATGGTTTCATTTTTTGGCTCTGATACCACAGTAAATGGATCACCATACTATTAAGGATTCTTACAACTAATTTTTGTTCAACTGCGTCTCTTCATAGACGACTTACTCTAAAAAATTCTTTTATCTTAATCCTTAACAGTACCAACCAAGAATAATTATAATACTATCGATTGAAAATAAAAATCAAAGTATTTCTATCTTAATAATCTCGAGATTTCAAAAGATAGAGAAAGTTTTTTAGAAAGCCATAGAGTTTTTCGTGTCTTAAACTTGTCTAATTAATAAGAAGTGTGTGAAAAGTAAAAATTGACCTTTGGTTTGACTTATCTTCCTGTTATTTTGTGGGATGAGTACAAGTGTCCATTGAAGCTGACACCACGTTCCTTGGATTCTCCCCCATGCGATTGCATTTGCCGCACACAGGTTAAGTTAAAACAGCTTGAAATTGACCTCTAACTGTTAAACCTGACTCATAACACAGTCTGTTGAGTGCTGCGTCCCCATCCCTTGTATTTTTTGTCCCTCCCGCAAATCCACTGCCTTCCAAGGGACAAATGCAATGCAAGTTCCAAATCATGATCTTATTTCGCAAAATTTAGAACCTTATTTTATGTTTTTTCTCCATTTAAAAAATCAAAAAATAAATATTACTTTTTTATAACTGGTTGCACTTTGAAATTTTCTGTATTTAACATATTGCATATAAGAGTTTGTATATTTTTAAATAGTAAAAATATGATATGATCTAATTTTTTATCTTGTATAAAATAAAATAAAATTTTAATTTTATCATTTTTTAAAAGATTGTGTGATTCAAAAATAATTTTAAATGAAAGTAGTAATAACATTTAACATATTAGAATATTTCAAACAAATTACAACATATTATATTCTACAGTGTGACTATAAACAAATATACTGTATATTTTTATATTATATGTATATATACTATTACTTGTCAAACTAACCCGTAAAATGTGAGTGGAAGATCTTTAGGAATTGTGTCGAGAGGACTATTTATTCAATCCGGTTTCATCTTATTCGTGCAGGAGGGACCTGGGGGTCTCTTAAATGTGAAATTCTTGACATGGTCTCTTGGGAAACAGCACAGGGAAAAAAGCAGAAATAGTGGCAGAAACAAAAGACAAGTTGTACAATAAAACGATATTTTATTTGGTATGGGAACCACACTTTATGGTCATCGCTGACTCACCTCGGCAGTTGGCATCGGTTGGTTTTAAATTTCTGTGAAGCTCGACTGCTCGGTAACTCGTTTAACGTCTTCTGAACGAAAACCGGTGCGATGCCTACTCGCACGGCCCCCTAAGACCTTTTTGTCTTATTTCTTATTTTTCAAAGCTCCTTTTCAGAACGATTCATAAGGATTTTTGTCTAAAGAAATCCTCAAAATTTTATAATTTCTATACCCATTTAAGAAATTATTCCAATACCTTATTCTGTTCATTTCTGATTTCACAGGACTCACCGCTCACCGTTCTTTCAACTATCTGTGAACAATTGACATTAATCGTGAGTTCGTGACTAATATTTTGAAGCATCCACATGACGAATTTGATTTTTTTAACTGAAAAAGTCACTTATTTGTCCGACAATTTAACCGTATTAGTCTTTTAATCAAATGTCATTCTTTATTTTGAACTCTGCTAAGTAGACTTCAGAATAAAAAGTGACAAATATTTTTATTAATACGTTAAAAAAATACAAAAGAGATAGAATACAAGATCTTTCATAACATACAAGATCTTTCATAAGAGACACGTATAGCATCACCATGAAGTAGTTCTATAATTTCCAGATAGTTCATGGAAACCCACTGGGCTATAGCGACCAAGTTTAGTCGCTGGTGAGAATTGCTCTAGGTACGGGAATTAAAATGAAAAAATTGGAGATATTAGTGAGAATGGAAGCACAAAGACAATTTAGTGAGAAAAATTGTAGCAGAAACTTGAGAGGACAGCCTGCTTCTTCGCAGAAAATGCAGAGTTTTGTGTAGGGACGGGTGAATTTATACCGCATGTGAAGATAATTTTAGTTTTTTCATTCATTATTAAATATTTGATTGTGACTAAATTTACGCAAAAGATCTATATTGTTTTCTTTGCTTGCAGGTCTCCTAACAGTTAGTTTTATCTTTTTTTTTATAAATATTTTATAAATATATTTTTTTATTATTTTTTTATTTTAAATATTTTTTTTAAATTCTCTCAACTCTTAAAAATTTTCTCCAAATATTTTTTTAATGAATCTCAACAATTTTTTCAATTATTTTTCAAATAACAAAAACAAAACAATGGAAGAATTTATATTTGTAAATATTTTCTTCTTTTTTGATGACGAGGAGTACAAAAAAATTCGAGATAATTTTAAGCAATTTATTTGAAATGACTTTGTTAAAAAAAAAATATTGAAATTAGTACATTAAATCATACTACATGATGAATTCTCCAGCTGATGTCGTAAAAAAAGACCAAAACGCTATATTAACCGAAACTGCTTAGGTGGTCACCAACAATTAATTCATGATTATTTTTCTAAAAATTTTATCTATAATAATGATATTTTTCGACGTATATTTGTATGAGAAAGAATTTATTTTTATAGATAGTGAAAGCCATCGGAAATTGCATGTTGTTAGTGTCAGATTGCTTTAAAAACGCCGACGATTCGCTGAGTCAGCATTTGCTTCCAGATCCAAATATCAAAATGGATAAGCCAATCACTCGTTAACCTACCCAAACTAACCCTAGTTAAACCATACCTTCTCTCTATAAATACTGCTTTCAACTTTCAACCATTAACACACAACTCACACCCAACAATTCAAACAACTCAACGCAACATGGCTTCCACAGCTTCCCTCAATTGCTCCATTCTCATTGCCTCAGGACTCATCCAGTAACAAGTCTCACTCTCCTCCGTCCTTCGTCGGCTTCCGCCGCCCCCTCCGGGTCTCCGCAGCATGCGCATCCACCGCCCAGAGAACATATTCCCGCATCGCGTCTCCGGTTTCTCTGTACGAGGTTTTGGGGATCCAGATGGGCGCCACGTGTCAGGAAATCAAAGCTGCGTATAGGAAACTGGCGAGGATTCTTCATCCCGATGTTGCGACGAACTCCCAAAAGGAGGACACAGCGCATGAGTTCATGAAGGTTCATGAAGCTTACGAGACTCTCTCCGATCCCGAGAAACGAGGCGATTATGACCGTTCGCTATTCTGGAGAGGACGGTCAACGAGCTGGCCTTTTGTGATGTCAGCAGCTGTGACTAGCTCAGCAACTTCTGGGTTTTCAGGGTACACGCGCCGGAGATGGGAAACAGATCAGTGCTGGTGAGAGGGGAAAAGAAAGATGTAAAATTTTGAAGATTTTAGTGGAATAGACAGGTGATCTTTGACACTGGGGACAGAATGTGGACTATTAGGATACAGTAGCCAAAATTAGACTGTTATATGAATGCGTTGTTGTAAATAGCCAAAATTAGACTGTTTAGTCTCTGCGAATTGCGATGTAAAACAGAACAGGCTACATTATTTTTAGGCCTGTAATTTTATATGTTAAAAAGAAATATCTAATTTTAACGTATGTGGTCTGATCATGGAAGGTAGTTCTCCGTTGCATTTTGCGTCCATGATCACTCTTTTTTTTTAAAAAAAAAGGAGATATATGTCTTAATGCACCGGAATGTTAAAAGATACGTCAAATTTGCAGACGTTTTACGAGGTTTAAAGTTCAAAATGATGATGAGTGGAGATTGGATTCTACTCACACGTCAAGCCGGGGCTATCTTGCTCAATGCTAACAAAAAGATATTCTGACTCAAAACACCCAAAAAGAAGCGAGTAGGTCCGGCGATAATTAACTAGAGAACCATGGAAATCAAAACATATACACTCTACTCAAAATGACGAAGAAACAAAGAAATTCTTATAGAAAAGAGAAAAATTGGGAAGCCGTATGCCGCGTCACCTTGGGCCCAGCCTAGTTCCATCCGCTCCTGCCGATCAAAAATAAATACAATCCGAATACAGAATCCATGTTTGATGTCGGTGAGGCAGTGACTAACTATTAACTTAGGCCCAAAGCCGACATGAACTGCTAGTGGATACGTAACGGGCCTATTCATACTGGACGATTTCTTTTTGGGCCTAGAGTTGGGCGCTTTCAGTCTTAACAGTAGGGTTCATGAAGATCGGGAACGATTAACTGCTTCTCTACTCTGCAACTGCAGAGCTCGTCCCCGTCGGTGCCTGGAAGTGGAGCAAATAAAATGGCTCGGCTAATACGGCCTCTGAGGCAATGGCCACTGACACGTCATCAAACTTGCTGCTCTCAAACCGCATTCAGTTATCTCCACTCCACGCCAACTGCCATAACTTCCTCCCAGATCACCTACACTCCTTGTCTCTCTTTCGCTACATTGCCTTCCTCTCATCAACGCCTCCCTACTCAACCACGTGGTCTATGGACGCCTAATTATATCTCACCTTTCTCTCCAGAGGAAGGAGGAAACAGCAGCGACTCCGACGCCGATGTCAAGAAAAGTCGCAACCAGAAGAAACGCGAGGCTCGGCGCGCCGTTCATTGGGCCATGGAGCTGGCGTCCTTCTCCGCATCTCAAATCAAACGAATTCTCAGGTGAAACCTGACAACATCACAAGTTTTTTTTTTCTCAACTATCGCTTCTTGTTTGTGTCGTTTAAATTGCTCATGTTGTATCGTTGAGTTATTTTCTTTTTTTTTTAGGGCGGCTTTGCTTGAGCGAGAGGTTTTTGATGCTTTGATGTTGGTTAAGGTGCATAGTTTTTATATAGCTCGGCTTCTTTTTGTTGATATGGCGTCATGAAAAAGAATTGAAGATAAGGTGTTTGTGTTTTGGTCGCAGAGATTAGGACCTGATGTACGAGAAGGAAAGCGGAGGCAATTCAACTATATTGGTATTAAATTCTTTTTCCTTTCGAACAAAATGGAGATTAAATTACCTATGTGATCAATGTGAACCCTTAGATCAACGGGAAATAAATGGCAAATTACTGTATAATCCTCTGTTTTTTTGGAAGGACGGAGAGTGGGGAACCAACTTCCCATCCTTCTAAACAAGCACAATGTGAACCACAAGACTGTGCTGTCACACATGAAGGCATAATTCTTTTTTCTTTTTGGTGCATTTTCATTTGAATTTAGTTGTAAGTGCAGTAAACTAGTGTTTATCTGTTGAGGAATCTTCAACTTGATATCCTTTATGGTATTTTCGGTGTTGTATTTTATACACCCTTTTTCCTAATGTTTTGTGTGTAATTGATAGGGAAACTGCTGCGAGATGTGCAACCTGATCTGATGGATGCTCTCATTCACTCTACAAAAGATGGTGACTGGAGTAGGCTGCAGGCTTTTGCCGGCTCAGTTGCACGGCCTGTTGTGGTTGACAATGAAGAACTCAAAGAAACTGAATATGATGATTATGATGATGATGATGATAAGGTATGGTGTTATTTTTTAATGCTAAGTTGTTCCTAGCTTTAACCCTCCTATTAGTTAGGGATCTAAAACTCTAGTCTGGTAATCTTTTCTAGTTAACTGAATTATGCGTTTCTTCTCCTTTGATTGGGAAATAACCCGACTCACTTGCATTCCTTTAGTTTTGCGAATTATTATGGGGGCGATATTAAACTGTTCAGAGCTGTTATAGGTAAAACATGAGTTGGAATGTCCACACATCTATCAACTTGTCTTAAAATAATCAATGTTTTAATGAATGGATATCTTAGAGTACGAATGGCAGGAGGATTCATGGGCAAAGGGTATAAGAAATAATGATTAATAGCTAAATGACGGTAATTTAGTTGTGGACTTGCTTTGATTTTGCTTATTGAATTATCTTCTATATTGGTCAACAAGGATGACAGAGGTAAGGAAAGTGGATCATAGTATTATTGACCTATATAGAATCTCAAGAATGGAATCTAAACTGAACTGTGACGATAACCAATCAATGGAAAAGGACAAAATTAAACGGAAATAGAGGATGGATGGATGTAACATCGATGTCTTTGGTTATATGTTACTGTTAAATCTCAATCTTTTTTTTTGGGGCAAGAATACTGTGACATCTCACTCGTTGAGCACTTTATTCAGGTAGCACAAGAGTGCATTGAATTGGCGACCAGATGGCTTGATGGCCTGATAAACAATGATGAAAACGTAACCAATGAAGTTTATGCTATCACCAGTGTTGATTTTGATCGTCAGGTAAACCAAGTGGAATGTCACGTTTGTTTGTCATCTTCCATGTCTGAAGGAAATTTGTCTTGCAACATCAATCACATCATCCAATAGTTGGCTGACTAGATATCCATCTTGCACTTGTGAATCTAACACACTCAAGTCCACATGCTTCACCATTTTAACTGTATTACTGCTTTCGTTGGTGCCAATTGATTTATTTACTGTGTTGCTTGTGATGATGGCATCTTAGGAGCTGCGCAAACTTGTTCGAAGAGTACATATAGCTCAAGAACGAAAAGACATCGACACAGAAAATGAGCAGAAAGTGGACGCCGAAGTAACATCTGCTGAAAAGTCCCTGGCCCGGTTTCTTCGTGCCATTGCCAAGCAAATGCCTTCTGATCCTGATTTTATAGATTTATAGCATAACAAGAGCATCTCCAATGCTATTTTTAAAGTCTAATATTTTTTATGTATAAAGAGTCGACACAGAAAATAAAGTTTCAATGCATTCTTTATATTTTCAAATTTAAATTAGAGAATGATTTTGATTCTCTAAATTTAGATAATTAAATTTATTCTTTATTTTTTATATTATTAATGAGGTTCAAGTTTCTATAATATTTTACTACTTTTTTATTTCTTATTTATTTTTTTATTATTTTTATTCTACTTCTAAAAGAAAAATAATTAATTTTAGAGAAAATCATTAGAGATAATTTTTATTTTTACTATTTATATGTAAATATATTTTTTATTTATATAAAAAGTATATTAAAAATTAAAAAATAGCATTAAAAATGTTCTAAGCGAAAGAAAATAACAAAGACAATACCTCAACAATCATTAAACAAGAAACTGTTTGAAACAAGACATTTAAAAATAACAGCGTGTGTTAACATATGGATGAACATCCTCCCATGAATACCACAATTCCATTTTCTTATTCACCAACTGGTTTTCATGTCGACTTCCATGATCAAACTCCCCTTATCTTACCTCTTTAAGGTTGTATGAAACCAACCCTCCTGGAAATTGCAGAACCATCCATGACTCATCTTCACTTCCCACTTTTCCATCAACAATATGCAACACAGAGAACTTGGAAGAATCATAAACATGGGGGATTAGGTTGTTTCTTGCCAATCTTAGAGTACTAAGATTAACATGGTACTTGACAAACCAACCTGAATAATCTTTACTCATCTCCATAACATTGAATCTTGTAGTTTGAGGGCTGTATACCTCAATTAGACACAAATGGCCACCTGATTCGCCGAAATATGCCAGATTTCTTTCTCTCCGTCCATTTGGGATTGTAGGCATTGGTATTTCAATAATACGTTCTGCTTCCATGTCGAATCAGAGGGATAAGTCTCCTCTGCTCACATAATGTAATGCACCATTCCAGAACAACCCTCTATTGTATAGCACGTTTAAGGAATGTGGTAATTGAGAATTTCTTGTCTCCCTCCATGAGCATTTTGCGGATTCGTAGATCATAACTTGGTGAAATTCTTCTGATGATTTGGACTTACAAATGCATATGATTTTGAAATGAGTTGTTTTGGTAGGATCATATGCTATGTTCATTCCAAACACAGTTTTGCATCCTGGCCCTGGAAGTTGCTGATATTGCTTGATTGTTGGTTTGCAGATGTAGTAGTTTCGATCTTCTTCGCGGCTGTGGAAGGTACTGCACAATAGAAGGCCTTGAATGTTGTACACAGACACCCCCGTAGTCTCTGATGAAAGACAGAGAACTCTGAGGAAGAGATTGAACATTTCCTGCACATGTAATGAATTCCAGCCTTGAACTCAGTTCTAATAACTGGAACTTCTGCAGAAAAAATCCTGAGATATAGTGCTGTGGATTTCTACAGGAATAATTGAACATGAAAACAGGATCGGAGGTGAGTTGATTCAACCATTTGGACACACACTTGAATCTCAGTAAGGACTTTAAA
>CAODLS010749491.1:0-10509 GCA_948243855.1 Flueggea neowawraea
TGGCAGCCAAGATTTCATTCATTAGGCTGACTCTCTTATCAGTCCTTTGCAGCCCTTCCTTTGTTAATTTTCTCATTTTGCTAACTATAAGTGTCTGTTGACATGAAGAGAAGAACATCCAAATTGAAAGATTTTAATGCACAAAATAATTTCAGATACAGATTAAAGAAGAGAAATGGTTATTGCATCCTAATGATCAATCACAGTACTCCCAAATTCCAGAAGGCAGTTGAAACCTTCTGAATTCACGGATTAGCACATGTAGTGTTTTTGAGTTATAAAGACGCATCCTTTCTATTTTCTCCCAGTTCTTCTCAGTTTTTTTTTTCACTAGTTTATTTCTCAATACAGAAAAATGGCCACACAAGACACAAACTCGAGAAAATTATCCCCAAGTTCAGTATAATCTAAGCTAACAAGAAAATGTGGGAACTTGAGGTTCACATTATTTTTAGTAAGCTACACAATTCTCATGATTCTAGGGTCATTTCATCAGTGAATATTTTCTTAACAGAAAAGCATATTGATTTTTTTGCATGAACATTTGATAAGAATAATACAAAATGGAATCAGAGAATATAAGGAAAATTTCTTGCCTGTGTAGGAACCATGAGAACCAGTAACAATGATCCAATTAGTGAGGCAACACCAAGTTGTTGGTAAACAAGAACCATAGAAATGGTGATGCGAAATGGAGCTGACCATAACCCATGAAGTTGTTGGCATATTTGCTGAAGAATGCCATGAAATATCAGTTACCATTTGAAAGCAAGTCATGGAGTGCAATATAAGGGTGATATTTACATCAAGGGATCATCAGTTAACTCAGACGTTAGAGAATGAACTCTTCATTTTTTGTCCTGTAACATCACTTATGAATCTATGATTGTTTACATCCCATGTGATTTTATATAGTCACTTTCTATGTTCACGAATGTAAAAATAGTATCCATAAAAAGTGAACCTGGTCCCAAGTCTCACATCCTAGGGGAAAAAAAAACATTTGGTTCCACTGATAGTATTGTTAATAGTAGCCCAATACAAGCAGCTAAGTTGCCATTTGGAAAACATTAACAAGCAGTTCATTTTATTTCTCGTAAGTCATCAAACAAGAATAATAGAAATAATAAATCGCGTCCTCTTTGGTGAATTATACTTAAAATATGTTATTATGCTTTCCCCATTTGAATAAAGATTCTGAACGTAAGACTAAATCCTTTTATGGAATGATTTAATGGATACAAATAACACTGATTTAAATGAATCATACCTGAAGTACATTGGCATCTGTTGTGATCATATTTGTTATCTTGCCAGAAGGGAAGTTCTTTCGGCTCTCATGTGTAAGCATCAAGGATTTGCGAAATATAGCAGCCACCTGCATTTAAAAAAAGCTTGCAATAGTCAGGAAATATTATTTTAATCAGCCAAATCATTCCAAAAAAATCAAATAATCCTGAAATCTAAATGGCAAATGAGTTTGAAAAAGATGAAAAAAAAATTCCACACAAGTTTATAATGATTTAGATGGAGAAATGGCTTTACCAATGTTGACCTTAGCCGAAAACCAACACGCATTACATTCCGAAAGTATTGAGATTCACATAGCACTCCAAGTGACTGAAAATAAATTTAATCAACAAGTCAGCAAGGATTGTAATCACCTTTTGTATACTACTTTTCTTCCACATACATATTGTTTACATCTAAAATGTTTGTAGTATTATCATACATTTTTTTCCATAAGATTCAAGCCAACAGAAGATCCAATACCTTGAATATATTCATTCTGTTTATTGCTTGTTAAAATGAAGTCAGATTTCTCTGTTTAGAATTTCCTAAGGATACATACCACTCCCACAAAAATTGAGAAGGCATAAACATAACCAAGCCAAGCTGGATCTCCTTGTTCCATTGACTGCAGAACATCATGAGACAGTTAGAAATGGCTAAACGTCACAAGAGCTATGCACCGTAAAATATTTTAACAAGTACGGTCTTTCAAGAAAGAAACTAACCTTCAGAAGACGGTTCAACAAAACAGGCCCTACAAACTGAGAAAGATCATTGCCAATCTACAACAAGTCATAAGTAGGGGTCATAAGCTCCAAAATAGTTGTGCAGTTATAGAAGAGCATTCTAAAAGTCATTCTGAGAAAACTTTATTCTGTTACAATACTTTCCAAATGAAATGAACAGAACTGAAGAAACAGGACAATGAAAAATGTTGAAACTCTAAAAAGTAAAAACTCCACCATTTTCAAGCGTCAAGTGTAATAATCAAGAAGAGAATGTATGGGCAAAAGATCTTGTCTTTAGATCTAAACAATTGAACAAGTTGTGTCGAAAGAACACTAATAGAAAGCTAAGCAGGAAAGATTTATTACCTTAAAGAAACCTCCCAACCAAAACCTACAAAAGAGCATATGACATCAGATAGATCAAGACCATGGAGAAGAAATCTACTCTATGACAAACTTTCCTTGGAATAATCAAGTTCAATATCCATGAGAAAGAATATAAAATAACAAAAGCAGGCAAATAATCACCTTTTCCCAAGACTATTGTTCAGAGCTCTTAAAAGCCATGGTTTTGGTTTCTTAGATTCTTCAACCCAACACCTCTGGAACCTGCAGAAATTAAGATGTTAGACAACTTTTAAACAATACATATACAGACCTACATATAGGATAAGCAACACAAAAAACTCAGTACAAACTTTTTAATCAGTGTCTCTGTTTGATCCCATGTATCTAACTTCCAAACATCCTTTTCAGTGATTGGTCTTTTAAAGCCTTCCTGCATAACTGGAGTCATCCATCCAAAATATATTTCTGCCCGAGAAAAAAGAAAAGTTATGAATCAGAAGCTCCCTTTAATTTATATAATTAAATTTCAATTCAAAACCACAAGTGTGGTCTCCAGGAAGAAAGCAAATTATTCTGCTTGCTTTCCAAAGCATCAACTATAGAAGTCTAGCCAGTTAAAATTTTATCTTGGCATTTGAAATTTATGAATTAAGTACTCACTGGAAAAGATGTTTACATGCCTCTCAGGGCATATTTTCTCTTCTCCAGGAAGTGCTTCATATTCACCATTATCGGCAGACTCAGATTGCAGCATGACATAACCCGGATAAGGATCCAAGTTAGGAATGTAAACCAAAAGAAGAATCCCCAATAAAACCTGCAGAACAGAAATGTATATAATCAAAACAGAAGAAGGAAAAAAAGAATATTCGAAAAGTTAGATCAGCATATAAACTGTAACACTTGTGAGGGCAACCAAACCTGGCAGAAAAGTGTACTGATGTATGTATATAGTGCAAATCTGCATAAGAAAAATACAGTTGTCAGCTATCACCCACAAAATATTTAAACTAGCAAAAACATAAACTATCCTGATTATCTAGATGATTTAAAGCAAAAGCATCATATATACCCCCATATATGATGTATCCACAATTGTGGAAGCTTATGTATTAAAATATAGATCTTCATAATATAGGCACTAGTTGATTTTGCAGGTAAAATATCTTTCCTTTTCTAATTTTTTTTTCTAATCAATCCAATTGCAAATATGCCAGTGAAAAAAATGTAATCAATCTACCCATTTACTGTTAAATGACTTGGTTTTATTCCACTTAGAATCCTTTGTGATATTTATGAAAATAGACTTTACCAAAGGAAATAAATTTTACGACATAGTAAAGATATGATAGCAAAGATATCACTTCATTGCTAACTAAAAGAAACCAGAGTGAACGAATTATCAATTTAAAGAACAATATTGAATTTGAATGTCTAACCTGCTGTAGTAATCCCTCAGTGAAAGAACAAGATTCAGCATAGCAGCTTCCCCCACTAGGACATAAACCACACCAAACTGTACATACCATCGGAACTGCCGGATGTATATTTTGGTTTCCAAGCAAAGCATAATGAGCATGGAGCACCACGCAATGGCTTCAATGATTGAAGAGACAATCTGCAAGAGAGTTTAAAATCTACTTAGCATATCAAAGTTAACTTCATTGTTATACTAGTTGATGGTGCAGCATTAAGATGTTTATTCCGACACAAAACAATTCCAAATTAGATGTCTATTTTGAGATAAATAATTCCAGATAAGATGTATGATGGCCGGAAAACTGATATCCCATTTCAGGACTCATGAGAAAGAACCCATAACGTCAGTATACTTGTATGTTCAAAGATACAAATAGTAATTCAGTCTAAACTACTATGCACCCACCATCTAATTTCATTTAGTTAAATTCATGTTCGAACTTTGAAATATTGCTAATTGAAGTCTGCAGCCACCAGTTCAACATGCAGTAAGGAAGACTCGAGGGAATTACCATGGGAAAAAAAAAGAAACAAAAAGACAACTTACCTCAAAAGGAGCAAGGCTGTGTTGTCCATCAAGGTTAAAAACTGAGACATCCATAACCAACCTGTATACAGGTACATCTGTACAGTAACCAGCCAAGAAGGCCAACATGTAATTGTAGTAATTTGACCTCAGACGGTATTTTTGAGCTTTCATAGTATTCTTGGTCAACCATATTCGATAGAAGCAGAGACCGAAAAAACCAAATGAGAAATGCAAATCACAAGAGAATCGATAGCACAAGGTGTATATGCACCAAATGCACTATCCATTTCTTTTGCCCAAACCCCATTTGTCACCGGTCGACAGTACCACTCCAACGGTTCCAAAGCCATCTTTTACCACCACCCTGCAGAAGGATAACAGAAAATCAACCACTTGATTAATCTCTTTCTGGCAACGAACAGTTAAAAACTTAATCTTGGTGCTTCTACTCACACATTACACTTTCAGAAATCAGAATCAAATTTCACGCGGCAAATGAGCATATCATGCACAAGCATTAACAAACAGACATTGCTGCTAAAGAACATGCGGGAGGTTCACAAATAAAAAGAAACAAAAAACAGAGACATTGCTGCTAAAAAACATGTTGAGGCCCCAAGAAGCAGTCTTTAACCCACTATAATACAAATAAAAAGAAACGAAAAAGGAAAGAAAATTTTATTCAAATGAGCTGATCGCAGAAGAACGCAAATACAAATATTGAGCACTGCAAGCAAATCTCAACCACAAATTTATCAACAATATACACAAAACAAAACAAAATAAACTTGTTTGCATATTCTTATTAAAAAGAAACGCCTTGGAATGGCAAAGTTGTCTCATTTACGGAAAAAACCAAGTACATTAAGAATTGAGAGGGAAAAAAAAGGTATTACCTTTGAAGAACTCAATCAAAATTGTTCAACTTTGCTATAATGAACAAGTGTGACTAGGGAGTGTGGCTTGCATGGTCACACTAATGAGAACTATACGAGTATTATATATAGCTTTCAAGGACCTACGATATAGTCGACGAGAAAGACTGGATTGCTCGCGTCATGGATGACGCGGGTGCTTTGTTTGGGAGGAAAAAGACACAAGAGAGGTGCATCATCAATGGCGTGGATGGTTGAAAATGATTTGGGCACTCCTGTATTGGCTGATTCCACCCACAATCATTCATCTCCTCTTGCGTAGACCCCAATAATGAGATTCTTGAAGATTACGACACAACGCAATTCAATTGCCATGGTTACAAACCTCTGAGAGTCCCCACATGTTGGAAGATTCTTTGACCTTTGTGCCGAGGTTAATGGGTTTTGCGCCAATACCAAGCTTTGAACTTTAACTAACCGTAACGGTCTCACTTATATCAATCGGACCCAGAAATTAGGGATTGGAAAATTCTGTACAGAAGCCTTCACACAGCTGTAATCGAGAACGAGAAGACCATGGAGCTAGTAGCGAAAATTAAAAGGAAAAAAAGAGAGTAATATTTGGTCGCTAAACTCAAACTTCTTATGAAGAACTTTATGAAATTATTTGAGTTGAGGGGAAATAAGAAAACACTAAAGTCAACTCAATTTTAATAAAAAAGAATATATTATAAATGACAACGTTAGACATTGAACAAATGGTAGAATACTGAAGTGATCAAGATCCAAAATTTCAAAAAAATAAAGAAATACACAAATAGAGAAATCTTGATGCATCTCCGCTGTAACAAGATTCCTGCACTAATTTATGATGAATTTTAGGCAGTACAATTCAGCCAAGTAGGAGGATGATCCAAGGTATAATGTCCAAGCCTTCCTGTACCATACAAATTCAGCAACTTGGCAGCAATCTTGCTTCTACTTTCCCTAACATCTGAACAGACCTGGAAAGCTTCTCCCAAGGCTTTGAACTGCACTTCAATAAGCCTCTCCATATCTTTCTCATTTTCTAAGTCACCATTGAAATATGAAATGGCCTCAAAAAGAGAACGACGCACGTCTCGCACTATGCAATCCTAAATGAACAACAAACATGTATCAGTTTCATATCACATGGAAACACAAGCCACTTATTATAAAATAATTGGCGTTGATGAATCAATTTCTTAAGAAACCTAAGCAATGTGATTCCATTGAAGATAATGAACATTAAATATCATATTTTGCACATTATTTTTTGAGTAAAAATAAAACTAATGAGGTTTTCAAACCTGAGTATGATCTGTACGATACTGCTTTCTGCTATTCATGTCTAACGTAGAGCCACTTGACAACTCTACCTGTTTGTCCTCAAAAGATCTACCATTAACAATAGAGAACTTTTCCCATTTTTTGTATTCATCTGCTAAATTGAGAATACCCAAAAAATATTGAGCAAGTTTTTCTTCCTCAATTAGAGGATGTCTAATTGCCCCTGCATTACAAAAAAAAAAAACTAAACTGAGCTTCAAAAAAATTGGCGGCCCATGTTATCACAGTCCCATGTCAGAAAAATATGAACAAATATGGTGGCTTTCTCGATAATTTAAAATTCTATACCAGAATAAAGATGATACATTATCGCATTTTCACCTAAGAAAGTAAAGGGTCAAAAAATTTGAACCTGTCAAAGCAAGCCTGGAGCAGATTTCAATATCAACAAGCTCGGGAGGCAACACACCGGGTGTGTCTAACACATAGATATTAGGATGGCTACCAATCTGGAAACCGCAGGTGAATTTCAATTAAAAAATGCTAATGCAATTTCCTTGCAAATGCAGATAAATTGAACCATATGGAACAAATTGTTGGAAACCTATACAGTTACTGCTTTTCGGCTCCGAAACGAGTGTAAAAAGGGTTCTCAAACCAGCAACTAACCAGTTATCTACTTTTGAGATCAGAAAACAACAATTCATAAAAGATCGATTAAACTAACATAAATTCTCCTCTACTAGTCATATGGCTCTATTTACAGGAGTACTGTAAAAAGATAAGTCAAATTGATTACATATTATGAGACCATTTTGCATTATTCGAGCCCACAAGAAATGCCACAATGTAAAAAGAAAAAAATTACTCACTTTCAAGCTGCTGATATCCTTTGTCTCCCCTGGATGTGGACTCACCATCGCATGCCTCAATTTACCCTTCTCTATTGGAACAAATAACTCCACAACTTTGAGAGTACATTTAATTAAACTACTTAAAGAGAGAAATTAGAAGAAGTTAAATGGTCCAGTTACCTGCTGCGCTGATCCTACCGATCTGATGCAAAGAGTTAGCAAGGGCTGATTTACCAAGATTAGGAATCCCAACTATCATTACCGTTATGGTAGAACCAGAATGACCAGTCTTTTTGAGTTCCTTCACTTGGGTTTGTAAAAAATTGAGAAACTACACACAGTTAACCATGATAAAGTTCAATCAGAAAGAAAAGAGAAGCATTGCAGAAGTCATAAACAAATGATAATCTCACTACCCAGTTCAATTTAGATTAATCAAAACAAAGCATGAACGGAAATAATTGCTGAAATTCTAAACGCAACCATTGAATTTTCTTCCCACATTCATTTGAATGTGAAATACAATAGAAGTACTGATCCTTTACTTACATTAATCAAAAACAGATGCATGTACATTGACATGTAAAATTCAAAAAAACACCTTTTTCACATCGTCTTTGTTGTATGAATTGACTCCATAAGAAATCCAGTGTCGCTGCTCAAAATAACTGATCCATTCCTACAAATACTTAAAATCACCAAGAATTAAAAATTCAAAAGACACAAATATTGAAAGTGATAAATAACAGAAACAGGAGAAAGCAGCAACCTTGAGTTGTGAACGGTTAGCAAGATCCATTTTATTCAGCACCGTGATCCGCTGAGACGAAATAGGGGAGTTCCTCAGCAGGTGAAACTCTGAAGACAGCAGAATCTAATCATTGATAAAACGACATTGTTATTTCTTTGAGACATATTCTCGAACCTCGAGAACGAAATCAACCAGAGGGATTCGTTCTGCGATGGCGAGAGAGGTTGTGGCCATGTGAGGACTGTGCCATTCGCTTCGTTTGGTGCTGCCAGAAGCTTTGCTTATTGCATCTCCAATTTCTCTCGCTAGGGTTTTGAGGTACTTGCAGTCTCTCGTAACCGTCATTCCCGCCTTCACGCTTTTCTCTCCAATTTTCTGTTTCTGTTGTTTAACGGGTTAATTTTATTCATTGTTACTTTGAATTTATATTTGTTGTAGTATGGTATCAAAATCACTTTTATTTAAAAAGGTCATTGAATATTGATTTTCGTCCTCATATGGTCATTATTGCCGGATTTTACAAATCGTGTGCTCGGAATGAGTACTAGGCATGCCGCAACATGGAAACCCAACCAGAAACTAAACCAAAAACCGAGCCAAAAAACCATCCCCATAACCGACCCGATCTGAAAATAAAAAAACCATCCTCTTCTGTCCTCTCTTGGTCATTTTCCCCTCTCTCTCTCTCTCTAATTTTTGCAGCCCCTAACAGTCCCATTAACAACATTCTCAGGAGAGGCTTCAAGTGGAGAGGTTGTTACTGGGTCGGACAGGAGAAGGCCAGGGCGAGAAGGGAACGTTTGGAGGACAAAGAGCAGTGGAGAGTTTTGATGGAACATTGTGGGTTTGAATCAGTGCCACTAAGTCATTATGCAATGAGCCAGGCTAAGATACTTTTGTGGAACTACAATTACAGTTCTCTGTATACTTTGATTGAATCTGAGCCCGGTTTTCTATCTTTTACCTGGAATGAGGTGCCATTGTTCGCTATTTCTTCTTGGCGTTAATGGGGGGAAAATGGGTTTATTAATCTGATATTGATAAAAAGAAAAACTAGTCTTTGTTAGTCTATAAATTTGTTGTTTTCAATTGCAATTACCTAGCTAGTTGTTAATCTTTATATGGTCTTAGATTGTATGGTTTCTTTTTGGTTCTTGTTGGGTTTTCTTTGCAAGTTTGAAACCCTAATTTAAGCATGACAAATTGTAAAAATTTGGGGGGAATTAAAACTTAATAGAAATAACAGCTTTCTTCCCCTTGGTGCTTGTAATCTGTACAGAAATTTAATACTTCATATATGAAGTTTTTGCTTCCTTTCCTCTTTCCATGTTCATTGTCTCCGATCCTTATCAAAGACCAGTAATTTTACAATTCCTGATGGTTAGTTTAGGTATTGTTTCTTGATTCATATCAATGGCAGGTATTAGTGGTAAGTAATAACTAATAGAAAGTGTCATAATCTGAGGACTTGTGAAGGTGTTAGATGCAGACGTCCGAGATATAAAAAATCTGAGGTTACTGCAATTTTTGTATTTGATGAAAACTAGTCCAAGCGTCATCTCATTGCACAAATTGATATTTGATGACGATTGGTGCAAGGTGGTTTCTTTTTTATTTCCGGAAACAATCTTACTTTGCTACACAAATCTCTGCTTTCGTGGACGATCTAGTAAATGAAACAATGTTTGCGTTGAAGAAGATCCAGCTAGTGATCTTTTCATATTCGTCGGTTCAAAATTTTACCCAGTAACAACCTCTCCACTTGAAGCCTCTCCTGAGAATATTGTTAATGGGACTTTAGGCCATCTCTAACCCACCTCTATTTATAGAGGAAAACTCTATTTTTAGAGTTAAATCCACTCCAACCACCTCTATTCTCACCTCTATATTTAGAGTTTGTTATAGTGTATTTTCAAATTTAGAAGTGCACTGTAACAACTCTATTTTTGACTATTTTTTTTTGCTTTCATGCATGTATATATTCAATTTTGACATTTGTGTTTCATATTTTTTTATGGTATCCATTTTCTATGTATAAACACATTCTTGTAAAATTTATGGTTTAAATATAATATTAATTAATTCAAATATTTTAATATGAATTTAATATCAAATAATTAATTTTTTGTGATATAGAGGGAGGGAGAGAGGGAGGGGAAAGAGAGAGGGAGAGGAAGAAAGGAGAGAGGGAGAGAGGAAGAGAGAGAGGAGAGAAAAGGGGAGAGAGGGAGAAAGAGGGAGAGGGAGAGAGAATGAGAGAGGGAGAGAGAGAGATGGGGAGAGAAAGAGAGAAGGAGGGGGAGAGAGAGAGAGAGGAAGAGAGAGGGGGAGAAAGAGGGAG
>CAODLS010749537.1:0-22946 GCA_948243855.1 Flueggea neowawraea
AACCGGAAAAGACCACTTCCTCCGATCACCGGCATTTCTCTGACCTTAGAAAACACCTGGTTCCTTCCCATTATGGTTATGGTGCTTCCATTATACTTCCCTTGAAGGAACACAAAGTTCATAGCCATCAACAACCCAACATCTTCCTGTGAAGCCAATCCATAAAACCCTTGTGCTCTTCCCAACAACTTGGAGCGGTCAGGCCCTTCCGTCAAGGCGTCGTCGATCATGCTTATGAACCCGAAACCTTGCGGTGATGTGTTGTTCGGTGGCCGAACAATGGCGACGGCTGTTGGGTTGGGGGCACTATAAATGTCATGCCAGTAGACTCTGAAATGGCTGAGTTTCTCTTTTTTGAGTCCTAATAACTTGCGGTCTAGGGTTCTTCCGAAATTGTGGCCGTCTCCGGAGACGTGAATTATGGCGTAGGAGAGGAGGAGGGTGAGAAAGATGAGTTGAGAAGCCATGGACGTCATTGTCATTGCCATTGTGGTATGTGCATGTAATGGGTGATTAGCGTGTGCATGTTATATAGACTAGTCGAGTAAAAGGTGTAATATTGTTGCAATTTTTCAAAACCAACCCACTAAATGGTGTCAACGTTGTAAAATACGATCATGTTATGATTATACATGATCGAATATAATGATGATGAGCATTTTGGAGGGTAAATAAGATTGTAAATTTAAGTTTTGTAACTTAAAATATATTTGGACCAGTTTTTATGTCTCACAAAATTAATAGATTAATGAAAAATACGACAATACAAAAGTTTATTTAAGATTACCTATAACAATTTTCTATCAAATAAAAAATATTTATGTTTTTTCCTCTCTTATTAACTTTTTTTAGGAATGTTTGGTGTTTTAACTTAAAAGATATTTTAACTCAAAACGAATTTACGAAACCGTCTTCGTTTTAGTCTTATTTTTAGGAGCATTTGGTTAACTAGTAAGGGTAGTTTAGTAAATTGACTTGAGTTAAAGACCAAAAAAAAACTTATCTCAAGTCACACATATATTTTTTTTATAAGTCATGTTTCATGAAATTTTATTTATCTACAACAAAAATGCTCTAAAAAAAATCTAAAAAACAACCTCAAACATGGCTAGAATTCAAATCTCTTATTCCAGTTAAGAAAAAAGAATTCAAATCTCTTATTATCAAACTAAATAACACATTACTATAAAGTCTTGAAGTACAAACTAGTGGATGCCTATTGATACCCAATTGTCTTGTGATTAGTACCCAAATAGTGGACACCAAGTTAATAAGAAATCAATGTTAAATTAGCCTTGCCATGAAATCAACGTTTGGTGCGGTTTGTTTAATGAAGTTTAAAAAGAAAGAAAAAGGTGAGTTCTCTTGACTACTCGGGGGTGTCCAATACCATTTAATTATAGATCTATTGGTGAATGGTTGGGGCGTCCAATACCATTACATTATAGCCATATTGCTAAATATTTGACGTATTTGTTTTAGATAAAAATGAGCAAATTTTGACAGTTTTAATAAATTACACTGTTAAAAATAAGAAAAATAATACTATTTTGGAAATAAATTGTAATGTGCTCTAAAATTTTACCTAAAACCAACAATTCACTTAGTCAAATTTGGGGGTGCATAAACTTATTCAGCTTGGACGTTTCATAAATTTGCTCACAGATCGTGCCATAACCACAAATATTAGTCCTCATAAATGTCTTGTTATTTTTGGTCCAGATCTATCACCACTCTAATTGGAAAAAGGACATTATATGTATAATATTAATAGGCCACTAACCATTAATTAACCGACTAATTTGAATACCATTAACTTGGACCAAAATTAGAGCAAGGACCACATCTCCATTACCAATAAACAATTGATATTAATTAGTTGATGTACTCTTTCATCCTCCATGTTATGCAATTATCATCAAAGCCAATATTATACTAAGTTTGGTTGTAATTAACCTCAATAATCATATATCAAAGTGGTCACTTGCTGCTTAAGCTTTGATATGGCAAGACTTGTTAATAATATGTTTAGCATCATCAACATATTTTTTCATGACATTTCAAAAGCTGCACAAGGCAAGAAACTTGTAAGTCTACTAATAACTAAAACAAAGTTTTTAAATGGTTTTGGTGGCCTAATCTGCAACCTACCAACTCAAATATATGTAGAGTTATTGGCAATATTTCTGCAGAAGCAAACAATTCATGATCATGAGCAAGTGCAGCAGACAATAGCATGAATATTTAGACTAGAAACATGTTGCAATAGTATATTTGGAAAGTAGAAACATGTTTCAATCATGACAACATGTATAATATTTAGTATACAAACTTGAGAAAAAACTAATGTGCTTGTACAGCTCATTGGTATATGAATTATTTCCTAGAGTCGAGAAAAAGCCAAATGAAGTAGCTCACGATGTAGTTTAGAAGAACAAGAATACAAATAACTTTCTTGTCATGGACTTGGTGTGTCAAATTCTTTTGGAAACAAAGCCCAAATTTCCATTGCTAGCTAGTCACCAGACATGACGTTGAAACTATGGTTTTGTAATTAGGATGAGAAGTTCCAAAATGACAAATCCATAGTTCCATACCCATTGTAGAGAAGATAAGAGAAGCCCAAGAATGCCAACCAAGATGAAATTTCAGACCCAGTCAGTGAGCTGCCCTGCCACAATAATTAGCAGAGTCTACTTTTTATTTTTTTGTACAAAATATCCAGTTCCGATGGATGGACATTTTAATGAAATAATGGGAACAGTTCATGCTTTTAACCATATTTTTTTAAATATTAGATAAACGTGAAATGAACCTATTAATTCAAGACAATTGAAGTAAAAACTACAATTTAAAATATTTAAGTCTCCAAAAATATTAAATTTTTTTATTTCACAATTTAAGCCATTAGCCATTGTCAATGTCAAGCTCTTGACATTGGATTGGAATTCATATTAAGGGGATAATTAAATTAACATCACCTCTCTTATTTTCTTTTCTTTGTTTCCTTTTTGTTTTTTACCAAACAATTCTATTCTTTTTCCTCTTATTCATAAAAGAAAAAGGAAAACAGGAGGGACCAGAGAATTCTTACCATTAACTTGCGCAAGAAGGTGTTGCCATCTTCAAGGTCTCATTTGTCGTTTGCTATCAATTTATCTGAAAGTTTAGTTGTAGCATCAAAATAGTCACAATAAAACACAAAAATTTGTCATCGTGTTCCGGAAACTTACCAATATGCATTAATGAAAGATATGAAATACACAGAATCTTGATCGGTAAATATCTACAAAATTCATGTGAATGTGCCTGTCGATTCTGATTGTTTGTCTTTTTGGTGTTGTGTGGAAGCTTATGGTTCATGTCTTGCGATTTCTTAATGAGTAATATTTGAAGCATATAGGGTTTCTCTATCTTAACGATTTTGTATATGCAGCTCATCAATGGGAAATTTCGTGCTACTCGGAGCCTTTATATTCATGCGCCATTTTCAGCCATTCTAACTGAGCTAACCTGGCCATGAGGTGACGAATGGGTACTATTATTGATGTGCTGAAAATCAGTAACAATTGGGCAAGTCAGGCCTACAGAGGATCCTATATGATTTTTTTACCTCTTTAATCCATCTTGAATTAGTTTACTTAATAAGAAAAGATTCTTCACTAGAATTTAGAGATAGAGCATGTGAACCAAACAAAGGTTAAATTCAAGGACAATAAAGTCCATTAATCGTTAGCAATCTTGTTGGTGAAAAAAGAAAACGATTGTATTGGAAACATTATTTGTTTAGTTGAACGTGAATCGTGTCAATGAGCATATGTCATCATGCACAACTCGAAGTATATAAGCATGTAGTGGTATGCTCAAAACAATACCTAACACTAACTTGCTAATTAATTAATTCACTCTCCATATATCTTCCCATACACAAACACAAACTAACACAGAAATGGGTACTTTGTTGGGGCACGTGCTACCTGGCCTAGGCTTCTTTGCAATAGGTTTATGGCACCTCTTTAACCATGTCGAAATGCATGCTAAAAAATCCATCTCTTACAAATCTTCCCCTTGGTTTCCGAAAAGAAAACTAAGGTACTTAGAGCTCTACTTCATCATTGTCGGAACCTCCATCTCCATTTCAATGGAGCTCTTTATTAGTCCTGAAAGACACCAACCATTCGACCCTGATGGAACCATACCAACAACTCATCTCCACAATTTGTAAAATGCATCCATTTCATTATCTTTCCTTGTATATGTGACTTTCGCTATATTTCTTGATAGATATGAATTGATACTTGAACTTGATCATCAATACAGTCTCACACAGCTTATAGTCGCGCTAGCTTTTGGCCAAGAATTCCTTCTCTTCCACTCCACTCAACTGACCACAAGGGTGTTGAAGGGCAATATCATTTACTTCTCCAAATTGTAATACTTGTTTGCATAGCCACAACACTTATGGGGATGGATCGGCCAAGAAGTTTCTTGATAAGCTTTATTAGGTCTATTGACGTAATGTTTCAAGGTGTATGGCTTGTTGTGATGGGGTACATGCTTTGGACTCCGGCGGTGATACCTAACGGTTGCTTCATTCACTCAGAGGACTCGCACAAAATCGTTAGATGTTCAAGTGAAGAGGCCTTATACAGTGCCAAGTCATTAGTGAATATCCAGTTTTGCTGGTATATCACTGGAATCACTATCTTTTCGATATGCTTCTATGTGTTCATCGTTGAAATATATACAAATGAAGTGAAGTACTCATCTCTGGCTAAGGAACTTGACGATATACAGAAAGGGGATATTGTTGATCACAGCTTTTGATGGTAATTGGTAACTTAAGAAGTTTGGATGGTATTTGGCTTTTAAAATTATGTTATGGCTATATATATGAATATTGCATGTACATTTTACTTATTAAGAAATAAAGACATTTTTTTGTATAAATACAAGTCATAGACTTTTTTTGAAAAAACATGAAAATGATTTGGATACTATTATATTTTAACTTTACACAACGTTGTCAAAATACATTTATTACAAACTCGGACCAAAAGACCTATTAAAATAGGGGAAATCAAACATTTGGAGCCAATTGAAATGCCAAATTTGAAAAATGACATCATTAGTTTCCAACTATCAAAAATGCCACAAGAATGTTAAAAATGTATTAAATATACTATTTTTAAAAATTCACGAGAAATTGAGGTATTTGCGAACAATTGACTTTTTCATGAGAATTTGACTATTCGCGAGAAATTAATTTTTTTAACAGAATATAAAAAATATTTTTTCAAAAAATACACAAAAGTCTATAATAGTGTATAAAGGCATTTTTTTAAAAATTAATTTTATGAATTTCAGTTTTTTTTTGACAAAAATTAATTTTATGAATTTCGGTTTGGGTGTACAGAATATGTACATGTGTACCTAGGTGTACACTGGTATACATAGGTGTACATGGATGTACACTGGTATATAAAAGTGTACAAGACATTTGTTTTTTATTATTAAGTTCATTTATCGGTGTATATGGTTGTACATAAGTGTATTTTAATGTACACACGTGCATAATGGAGCATTAGTGTTCAACCATATTAGGACTAAAAAGATAATTTTACAAACACCATACCTCAACTGAAAAAAATCTAATGGACTAGGGTTTTGCCACTGCCAACCAGATCGATATTCGCTGCTGCCAACACTAAATCAAAATCCGTCGTAGACAATGCCAAAACCAGTTTGATATCAGCTGAATATTGCTTCTCTGACAGAAGACTAACTCGTTGGATCTCCGTTCGACGCTTATCTCCTTCACAAGCCACATCTCTCCATTGCAACCTAAACAATAAATTACATATCTGCACTGAAACAAATCATCAATAAGGTTTTTCGTCGCCGCCTCTGCCTTTCGCTCGCAGCTCCATCTTTGTCGGACGATGCTGGAAAGAAAGCTCGAAACACTGAGATAGGATGATGGAGACACTAAGAGAGAGCGCGAGAGAAGATGTGGAACAGAGAAGAGAGAACGATAGTGTGACGACATGAGGGGAAAAGGAAAGAAGCGATGAGAGAGAAATTAAGACAGATAATGGACGAGAATTTAGATGGAAAATTTAGCTTTATTCGATTTGATTATGGTAATTTTGAGATAATGTTTCATTGTGGTGGCATTGGTAAGATAAATTCATGTATTCTGTTATTTTCAAAAATTCAGAGCTAGTATTTCTATTTATACGAATATACAATGCGCTTTAATTTATACACTATTTAACTCGTTAAAATAAGAAAAATCTTCAGCCTGTGAATGATTTGGATACTGAAAGCCTTACCACGTATTTCCATCTCAATCAGTCCACATGGACTTAAAACAGGATAGTCGATTGTTAATAGACCTCCAAATTTATTTAACAAACTGTTTGGTCAAATGGACTCTCTTTGCTCTTATTTACCTAAATGGATAAAACTCTTTCCTATTAGATACAAGTTGTTGGATAAAATAAATTCTATTATAACTAGAATTTTATATTAAATCATTGATAACAATAATATCATTTAGGGCAAAATCTATGGCGGTCCATGAGATTTGGTATAATCTCTCTCACGGTCCCTACTCATTCTAAAATAGCCGCTCCGCTCACTAGATATTGACACCGTTAATTTTTTTTAACATGCCACATCGGGTTTGCTGATGTGGCAAGTATCCTCATTAATATTCAACATTCTAATGACCATTTTACCCTCAACTCATACCAAACCAAAATCAAAATCCACACTTTTGCAAAAAAACCAAAGCAGCCCAAACTAACCACTATTTGATTTCAATCTAAAAAACCCTAACAGAATTACAAGTTTACAACATTGTTTTGTCCCTTCTTTGTTTATTCACACTTTCAATGAAGTCATCAGCTCTTCTGTTTGGTTCCTCCGTGCTGCTCAAACTTGGCTCTTCTTCTCTGTCAAAATCCTGTTTTTCGTTCTCCACTTTCCGCTTCTCTTCACACCATTGTTTCTCTTCTATTCTTCCTCCACTAAAACACCCCTTAAAGCTCTCCAATGATGTCTTTAAATTAACAATTCTCTTTATTATAAAGAGTTGATCACTAAAATTTAGCACCAACCCACTCTCAATCCCACTCTTTATCTCCAAAAATAAAGTAGAGAGTGAGTTTCACTAGCTAAAAATAGATAGCCCAAATAACTCTTTATTTTGTATGTCATTAATGAAATTTGTATACTTTATTTTTCCTTTTTTTCATTCTCTTTTAATTATTCATTTATCTCCTCCAATTTATTTTATTTGTCATTATATGATTTTAGAAAATTGATTTAAGAGTAGCATTGGAACTAATTTTTTTTTCACTCTTTATATTTAGAATTTATTAATTATACTCTCTATTTATACATAAATTATAAAGAACACCATTGGAGATGCACTTATCAGCCGTTTCACTGAAATACTCTTCATTTCAAGCACTTTCTTCTCTTTTGGGGTGGATGAAGTTTAAATTGTTTTTCCATAGCATCACAAACTTAAGCACTTCAAGGAAGACTACAAAGATTTTTATTTCCATTCCTATTTGCAAAAAACAATGAAGTATTTTTTTGTTTGAATTCATATTAACCTAATAATTCTGGACATTTGCAGGTTAATAGTGTCGAAATAAAAAGAACCAAAAATACAAGAAACCATATTCTCCGTCTTCGTGACAAGCCCAGAAATGTCAAACCCAACTTTGAAATTGTGATTTGAAATCAAACCCATATCCAAAATTGCAATTTGAAATGAGATTAGAAATTTTGAACCCAAAACAGAAATCGTGATTTGAAACGAGACATGAAATCATGATCTGAATTCTAAGTGCTTTCTTTCTCCATTTTCGTCAAAAGTTGCACCTGAGAGAGTGTGTGAGACGAGATGCAAAACTGTCTTTCGTCAGAAGTTGAGCAGATTTAATTAGTGAACGTGTCTTTGCGGTGGAGTGTGACGAAGAGTGAGAGGAGAGTAACGGTGGTGGAGGATCTGGGTTATGGTGTTGAGAAGGGAGAGAGACTGATGGTGGTGTTTAAGAGGAAGAGAGATGAGGAAGGTGGTGGCGATGAGTATGCTTGAGTATGAGGAAGAGAGAAATGAGGACAGTGGTGGCGATGGGAGATGAAGAACGACGGTGGTGGGTTTTGGGTTCATGAGAGAGAAAAGTAAGAAGAAGGAATTGGTGGGTTCGGTTGGGTATTTATGGTTGTATTAATTTTTTTGTTTTAGTTTTGGAATGTGGTTGGGTTGATATTAGGTTTCTAAATGGGTTTGTTTGTTTTTTTAGAGTAGGTGGGTTAGGTTTGTTTGGTTTTTGGAGAGTGAGGTTGGGTTTAAGGTGTTGGGGTGAAATATATTTTAAATTTGAGGATAAATTTATCTTTTTATTTTTCTGTTAAGTAAAATAAACGGAGTGAATAGACAAAGAGTGGAACGACTATTTTAGAACGAGTAGAGACCGTGAGAGAGGTTATACTAAACCTTAGGGACCACCATAGATTTTGCTTATCAGAATAAAAAGCCACATACGATTCTGAACAAAAAATACAAAAGTAGAAATTAATAATATATTTTAGGACATTCAAAATAGAAAGCAAACATATTAATTCAAAAAGGCCACAAAAATAAAACATCAATATTGGAGGACGTTGATGTGATATACCGTAACAGCATCCCCTGTCTTAGGATTATAACTAACAGTACTAACTTGAACAAAACCTCTCGCAAACCGAAAAAGACCAGTGCCTCCAATCACCGGCATTTCTCTAACCTTGGCAATTCGGTTACTTCCCATTATAGTTATGGTGCTTCCATTATACTCCCCTTGAAGAAAAACGAAGTTCATAGCCATTAACACTCCAATTTGTTCTTGAGAAACAAGTGCATAAAGCCCTTGTGCCCTTCCCACCAACTTGGAGCTCCGGTCAGGCCCTTCGGTTAATGGGTCGTCGAAAATAGCTACCGACCCGAACCCATTTGCTGATGTCTTGTTCTGTGGCGGTACAACAGTGACGACTGTGGGGTTGGGGCCATGTAAATGTCGTGCCAGTAGACTTTGAAATAGCTGAGCTTTTCTTTCTTGACTTCCATCAACTTGTTGTCTTGGTGGCCACCGCTGACGGCGGGAGATGTGGCGGAGGAGAGGAGGAGGGTGAGAAAGATGAGTTGGGAAGTCATGGACGACGTTGCCATTGTGGTATGTGCATGTAGTCAGTGATTAACTAGCTATATATATATATATATAGTTGTGCATATATAGATTATGTACAGTGTATACAAAAATAGCAAGTACTATAGTTCTTGTTTAATCAAATTTGATGTTTAATATAATCTGCTTACAATCGTGCCATTATCATAACGATTAGTCGTTATAATTGTTTTCTTTATTTATGGTCCATATGAATCAGAACTCTTGAAAAAGTACGATAAAATACGGTAAGTATTACCAACCATGCATTAGCTAAAGAGCAAATAAAATAACTTATAAAAATACTAATAATTTGGATTCCATTAATCTAGACGAGCACATCTATCCATGTCAATAAACAACTGGATTTTAGGCAGTTAGTGAACAGGCCTATATTATATGAATTTGGATCGTAACCTCACAAAGACGAAGAATCATTTAACAAATGGTTAGTTGTTGCTTAAGCTTACGAGTTATGTGGCAAGACCTGTTGACAATGTTCAGCATCATCGATAATTATATTCCGAAAACAACTTATAAGACTAATAATTAACTAAAAATAAATTAGTTTAATGGTTTTGGTGGGTGGTGGCCTTGAACAACTCAAATATATATGAAGTTGATTTGTAAGTATTTGACAGTCGAATCTTCAGAAGCAAGCAGTTCATGTGATCCTGTGCAAATGCAACAGATTAAGGCGGTAGCTTGGAGATTCAAACCAGAAGATGTTGCAGTAATATATATCAAAAAATGAAACATGTTTCAATTATATGATTTCAATAATTTTTAGAGTTATTATATAAATACACAAATCAGAATATGCCAAGACAACTTGTTTATAAAGAGAACGATAAAAAAATAAGGAAAAATATGTGCGTCTTAAGATTAAAAAATAAATTGTTCAAATATCTGGTTCACAACAAATTAATATCTAAATATTGGTTGAATATCATAATAAATTAATATGAGAAAAAAAAACTAAAATGGATTTCAGTTGAAAAACGATTGAAAACTAAGAGATTTCTGCAAAATATGTACAGCAAAAAAGAAAAAAGCGAGTGTCAAACTATTTGATCGGTATTTAATCAATTTTTAGATAGTGTTTAATTAATATTGGAAAAGTTTTTAAAACACTATTTGATTTGTATTAATTTTTTTTCAAATAGTAGTCGATTGGTATTCAAAAACCTTTCAAAAAAGTATTCAATTGGTATTCAAAATTGTGTACAAATAGTATTCAATAAGTATTTAAACAGTTATTAAATGGTAATAAATAGTTAAGCAACAAATATTCAAATGACATTCATTTTGTAATAGGTATTCAATCGTGGTCAAAAAGTTATTAAACATGTATATAAAAAAATTAAAAAATATTTAATAATTTTTCAATTAGCATACAATTGGTTACTAAAAATAATGGAAGTATTCAATCAGTATTCAGTTAGTTTTTAATTAGTATTAAAGAAGTATATTTGCCTTTTTATTTTAAATTTCAAGACTATAAAATTTGATTAGTGACTAATTTGTAATTTTCTAAAATCTCAAGGATCACAAATGAAAAATTACAAAATGGCAGCTTTTGGCAGTTAGGGTTGCGAAAGCCTAGCCACCGCCATGCCTCTGTCCTGCCATGCGCGACGAAGATCACCTATCTTTACCAGGAAACACATGACGGACATGGCGGAGATCGCAATCTCTATTCTCCTCCTCTATCGAACTCTGATTTCTTCTCGTTCTCTGTTTGCGAAAGGAGGACGAAGTGGTAGAGTACTGGAGGAAGAAGACAATGATGGTAACAGTCAAGTAAAGGATAATGAGGTTCTTGCATGAAGATGTCGTAGCGACAATCAGACCCCACGATCTCCAGCACGACGACAACAGAGAAGAGGAGAACGAAGCGCAAGAGAGACTCTCCTCCAACGAAATCTCTCAAAACTCTTTCTCCTTTCTCTCTCTCTTTTTTGAAACATAGATTTGATTTTTTTTTGTTTAAATTGATTTTGAGTTGAAACATTTTTAACAAAATCAAAACCATAGAAGTGCAAAAACCAAACTTAAAACCCAGTGCAAAAATAGAAAATCGGCAGAGGTTTAAAACGAAAACAATGGCAGTACAATCACAATTTCTTAAGGATAAAATCTATGGCGGTCCCTGAGATATAATAATATCTCTCTTTCGATCCCTACACTTTCAAAATTAGCCACTACACTCCCTGCCTCTTAACTCTGTTAGTTTTACTTCTTAGAAAAGGAAAAAAGACAAATTTATCCTCAAATGTAAAATATATTTTCTCACTCTAAATCCAACCGAACCGAACCTAACTCACCTCAACACCTTAAACCCAACCTCATTCTCCAAAAAAACAAATAGACCCAACCCAGCTTACTCTCAAAGAACAAACAAACCCATTCCAAAAAAAAATTCATTCAGAAACCCAATATCAACCCCACTATATTCCAAAACCAAAACCAAAAATTTAACCCAACACTAAACACCGTGCCAAACCCATTCCTTCTTCTTTCTTTCCTCTCTCGTGAACCCGAAACCACCATGTTCCTCATCACCACCTTCTTTGTCTGTCTTCCTGATCTCTCTCTCTTCCTTTTAACCACCACCATCAGTCTCTCTCCCTTCTCAATACCACAACCCAGAGCCGCCACCACCGTCACTCTCCTCTCACTCTTCGTCACACTCCACCAACTCTGCCACCACCGTTTTCCTCTCTCTTCCTCACATTCCACCAAACCCACCACTACAGTCACTCTAATTCCTTAACCCTGACCACTACCACACACTCTCCTTCATCCTTTCCATTTGCAATGTCTCGTTCACTGTCGATGTTTGTGGTTTCTGAGAGGTGATTCGACTAAGGTTTTTGATGGTGTTGATATTGATGTCATGGGTTTTGTTGAAAATATGGTTAGGGATAAGAAATTTTTGAAATTGATTTAATCTGGACTTGGCTCCCATATCAGGAATGAGAAATTAGGGAATATGAGTTATTTTGTACGTAGTTTTGATTTTGATTTCATAGTGAATATGGATTATTTTGTCTGCAATTTTGATTTTATGTTTATTGAGTTTTGATTTCAAAGGTTGAAAGTGGTAGAGAAATGGTGATGCATCGATTGAGAGAGGGAAAGAAATGCATAGAGAGAGAGATGAGAGAGAAAGGTAGAGAGAATGAGGGAAAGAAAGCTGGAGAGAGAGATAGATGAGAGAGAAATCAGAGAGTGAGAGGGAGAATTTTTTTTTAAAAAAAAAGAATACACGGGTATTTTTGTCATTAAAAACTTAAAATTAGTAGGTCTCATGTGTCATGTAAGATTTTTTGACGTGACCCTTTAAATTAGACTAACGGTGATAGAGTTATGGAGCAGAGCAACTAATTTTAAAAGTGTAGGAACCGAAGGAGAGATTACTATACCTCAGGGACCGCCATAGATTTTATCCTTTTGTAAAACATTTATACCGAAGTTGTGTAATTATTTCTCATACCCACCATATAGAGGATGAGGCCAAGAGAATAAAGAGGGTGAATTACCTATAAGTCTTTGAGGTTTGATGAAAAACGTAGTTCAGTCCTTTTCTTTGAGAAATGAGTGATTTAGTCCCTCCACTAACAGACGTTGCGCCTCTGTTAATGCGGCCGGACTAAATAAAACCTCAGGTCACGCGAATAAAATCAAGATTTCAGACCGTGTTGATGATCTGCAACAATTCTTTTCCTTTTTGATACTTTTCCTTTATCGATAAATTTTACTAATACAAAGCTTTTAATTAAAGTTTTTATATATAGAAAGTGGCCAAATTCCAATTGACAAATATTTCTTTTTTTCTTTTTTAATAAAATGGACAATCCCACTTGTATCCTAATTCAACTAAGTTAATTCAACGAGTAAGTGACGTCAAATCTATCAACTTAGATAAATTGAGCAGAATAAAATTTATTATTGTAGCAACACAAATAGGTGTTAAACCTTTAAATTCGAAATACAACAGTGGTTCAACTGGTCCGTAATATCTAGAAAATTACAAAACCACTAGTAAATTATGTTAAGCACCTTTTACAATCGAGTCTTTTTTTTTCGTCGTCTTCTGAATGTATATATTAGGTCTTAAACTGTCAACGTTTTTTCATAAGTTTCTGTTTTGGCACATATAATGGTCCTATATGGCATTTTGTTTAACGAAACTTGACAAGCGTGTGCCAATTATAGCGCACCATCAGTCTAAACATTGAATAACAGTCCTCTATGTTTAGTTGTTTCAATAAATTAGTCTTAAAATTTTTATCCTCTTGAATATTGAGTCCTAAATTGATACAACATATATCATCAAGAAAAAGGATTTATTTAAAAAAACGCTATCAATTTAGAAATATATGAACTAATTAAGATACTTCTTTACCATCTGTATAAATTTGTTTTGGTTTAAAATTTTTAATTGATGAAATAAGATATTATTGTAAAAACCATAAAATCAATCCCCACAAACAAATACATGATTCATGAGATTCGACTAACTCCATAACATTAAGTCATTATGTGGCCTTTTCTTCCCTATCCGAAACAATGACATGAACAAAGAAATCCAAAACTTAAAATATAGAAAAATGAAGAGAGGGACAAAGAAATTTACACGTATAATGCTTAAACGGGCAAGCAAACCGTTTACTACTTGGGCAAGAAAAAAGGCCAAGCAAATAAGCAAGCCATGATGCTTGTTGGGTTCGTTGCCGTAATTAATTAATATTGTTTTTTTATATTTATACAAGATCACAACCGAATTAATTAATTATTACCAATATTTTCCCTAATTAATGTATATATACACATACATACATCTTAGTCAAGATTATTGTGCAGTTATTCATTTGTTTTCACTAGAAATTGAATTCTCATTTGTTTAGTGTTAGACTTAATTTCAATATTAATAAACAACTTTTATCTACATTTTCTTTAGCGCAGTAATTCGCTGATCTGAGTTTTTAGTAATTATAAGTTTTCATGCTTTAAAGGTACTTCTTGATTTATCTAAAGAAAAGAAGAATAAAAGGCTTGTCCGAGAATGTAATGATGAAATATCTGGGGGTAAAATGTTAGTGAATTAACAACTAATAAATAAATTATAGAGATAATCTTACAGGAAACTTATTAATTCTCCACATTTCCAGTTCAACCAATCTAATGAGTTTGATTACACTGTTGGTATCACATACAATAAACTAATAATTGAATAAATTGAAAATCAATAAGTAATTCGAGTTACTAACCTGATAAATACAACAAAAATCCTAAGTAGAAGCGAATATAGTTGTATGCTACCCTAGCATGCAAAGCATTTTCGTTGATTAACTATGGGAATGACATGGACTAGTTTCATCTTTTATGTGTCACATGAAAACCACACGAATGCAGGAATGCGAGTGAAAGAAGGAGAACGACGACCTTCTTAGCTATGGAGGCTGATGGCCTCACTTTCTCTCTAGGGAAAGGAGACAATGTGTCGGTGTATTTTGGTGGCTACTACTAATGTAGTATCTAATCCTAATTAGGGTTTAGATGCTCCTCTTTATAGTGGTGTTAGATGAGGTTCTCTACAACACATGTAGAATCCATATTTACCACTCATTCCATGAACAAGACAACGAAGCCTTGACCGAACTGGGCATGAACCACGTTTTTCTAACATATACATATTCCAGAATCATGCTTCCATACTTCCTGAATAATCCATCCACCTTTTCAAATGCTAAAAGCCAAAACAACGCATACCAGCCTGAAGCTACATTATTATCAAGTAAGCTTTAAGCTTCATTTAGATTTTCTTTGTTATATAGTTTCCTGCCTCTCTTTCTTTACGTTTTTAGAATTTTTCGTTGGCAATTTGAATGTAATTTATTTTTATGAGACTTTGATCATGTATTTATTAAACTTTTGTAGACATATTAATTTTTGTTCAAATTATGCTAATAGGTAAAATCCAGAATCTTGTTTTAACCAAATTTAAAACTTGCCTAAGTACTCAATTTAATTAGTTGATACTGATGACGATCGGGTTTAAATTCAGGTCATTTGACAATAAACCATTTGTAAATTGCTCTTATACCATATCATGAACTAATTTACTTCAAATCTTAAATTGATAGATGAAACCCAAAATTTAGTTTTAACCACATTCCATAACAATGGACAAATTATCATTTTGCTCCTCTTTTGTTTTCTTTATTTGTGTTGGTTAAAAAAAGGAGAATGCAAACTACAAAAACTATATTATATATGTGTTTTGATCAAAGCTAAGAATAATTATCATTTTACAATATATCTAGAATAATTATTATTTTACATTATATCTAGAATAATTATCATTTTAAATTATATCCTGGTAGAGTCGTCTCGATTGTAATTGGAGCCTTAGGCGAGATTATATCTCGGATCGGGTCTTTTAGATATGAATCTTTTTTAATATATATATACATTTATACATATATTTATGTATGTATATGTAGAGAGAGAATAATAATTTGATTTGCATCACAAAAATTTTATTGATATACTTCATTTATGTTGGAAAAATACTAAAAATATAAAATGCAAAATAAAATAAAATTATATAAATTATATACAGAAAAAAATATCTTTGAAGTCCCTTTAGTTTTTATATCTTAGGCTATTGCCTACTCTGTCTAATCACAAAGCTGACATTATATTTTCGATACAAAAAAACAAGATTATTTACTTAAACCCGGAATTTTCTAATTCGTTTTTAGTTCTATAAGTTTTCTACTTAATTTGAAAAGGAGCTAATTAGTTAAGTTGAAAATAATTTGAGAGATTTAGATTATCAAATACTCTACCTACACCAATGCCTATAAAAACTTGAAAACCCTAGAACAACACAAACCCCTATCAATCAACCCAATTCATCACTCTCATAATCATAAACGCAAAACCAAAATGGGTACATTAGTAGGGCATGCATTAATAGGCATGGCGTTCTTTTTACTAGGTTCATGGCATATCTTTAACCAAATGAAGATGTATGCTCAACAACCAAGATCCTACCAATGTTTCATTTGGTTTCCTTTCAAAAAACTAAGGCACTTAGAGCTCTATTTCATTTCATTAGGAGCTTCTATTTACATATTAATGGAGCTCTTTCATAGCCCTCCAAGACACCAACCGCTTGCTTCTGATGGAACCATACCAAGATCCCATCTCCACAACTTTGAACATTCCAAAATTTCACTATCTTTCGTTGTTTATGCAATTCTTGCCATAGTTTTGGACAAGGTTATGGTTAAATCCGATCATGCTCACGGCGGCCTCGAACAGTTTCTTGGAGCCATTGCTCTTTGTCAGGAACTTCTCATTCTCCATTTTCATACAACAGATCATAAGGGTCTTGAAGGGCATTATCATTTTCTTCTACAAATCGTAATTGTTATTTCGATTGCAACCACTCTCATTGGAATCGGCCATCCTAAGAGTTTCTTAGTCAGCTTCATTAGGTCATTCAGTCTTATACTCCAAGGTTTATGGCTAATTGTGATTGGTGTAATGTTGTACACTCCAAGGTTGATGCCTAAAGGTTGCTTCATTGACGTCAAAGAAGCCAACCAGGTTGTTAGTTGTCCTGATGAAAAAGATTTACGGCGTGCTAAATCACTAGTAAACCTAGAGTTTTGTTGGTATTTAACATTAATCACCATTGTTTTGGTATGTATTTACGTGACAATGATTGAAACTTACGGAAAAAATGTGGAGTACACATGCTTAACAAAGGGATTGCATGACGTACAAGCACAGGAAGACAATGATCATGATCACAATATTGAATCACAAGAAGGAAAAAGTTGGTAAATTCTTTCGTGGGAAGATTTAGTCAGGGCTTATATATGTTCGCTGTTTATTATAAACACTACACGTATTTGTGTGTATATATAGATCGAAGATTGAACAAAGAAGAAGTTATTAATCTTGATGTGTTTATCTGTTATTTGAAACATGAACCACAAAAGTAGAAAACATGAAAAATCAATATATATATATATATATATATATATATTGTTTTGGTGGTTTTTTTTTAAAAGTTGGAGTCTTCGAAATCAATGATCGTAACAGTGATATCCTAATTAAGTTGACACCTTCTCTGCAACCTTTTCATTTTCTAAAGAACTCAAAATATTGTTAATCAAAAAAGAAAATAATATCAAAAACAACAATACAACCTAGTGTGGGCAATGATAAAAGTAAAACGAAGATGAGGTTTTTTTCGGGTATTAATAATTCTAATTTTATTTGTACTTTTTGAACTTGTTGTACTATTTTGTCGATACTCATTTATTATTTAAATGATATTGTTTCTAAGTGTGTATATGTAATATATCACAAATCATACTTCAATATTTTATTGATTAATTGTTATATATATACTGTTAATAATAATGCTAAAAATAAAGATATTAGGCCACTTTTTTATTATTATTGTCTCTCCTAATATTTTATACACACTCATATGCGTTTTATTGATAATACTCACTTAGTATCCTTCAAATATCTTTAAAAATAAGAAATAATGTTCTTTGAAATGACACATGATTTCAATATCATATCCACACTCATCATTCTGTTTGTTAATAATATTCATTTAGTGTTGTATAAATATCCTTAAATAATATTATTTATCATTATACATAGTAAATAATGTTCTCAAACGAATATAAACATGCGAGTGCTATATATATATATATATATATATATATATTCATTCTGACACCATCATCGAATTACATAGACCACTCATTAAGAAAAGATTAATTAAAAACTGAACATGCATTAGTCTCAATCATTTTTCTAAAAGAAGTTCCTCAAAGTACGTAATTAATTGATAATTTTAGGCATCTTATACGTTGTGCTATTCTTTTGGAAAATATTTTTGGTGGTCATGGATAAGTCAATTTTCAATTTCCAAACTGATCTTTCATTCGTGGTCGTGGCAGACGTTTTATGAAAATTCCTTTTTTTTTTCAGGACACAAATAGATTTCACAATTGGAAATCGGCTTGACCATTTTAACGTTATCTAACCGCATGGTCTGAAAAATCGTTTCAGCACCGGTTTTAACATAATCACACGTACGATCGATATCGTTGGACACTAATACGAAATTTCACTAAATTATTTATCAGTTATAGTATAATGATCTTATATCAACTAAAAGTTGAGATAAATAATCATTTATAATTAATTTTTTATTTAACTCATCAAAATAATTTTTTAAGAACAAGATCGTGATGACTTAAGTACATAGTGGACAAGCCCAACACCAGTAATTGTTAATAATTATTATTCTTGAATTTTCAACTTCATAAGTTTTCGTTTTTTTTAATATTCAAAAATATTATCTTAATTGGTTGAAGAACAAAATTTCTGCTGGCATAAATTTGTTGACCAATTATTTTATTATTTAAAGCTCTCTCATATTCTTAAAACAGATATTGATCAATTTGATCATCGAACCTAACTTTCTTGTCAATCTAGCATCAACGAGAGGAATATTAATATTGATAATTGAGTTACTAAATTTTTAAATAAATATTAAAAATTCATACAATATAATTAATCAAAATATGTGACGTAATTCATTACATAAATTTTCTGTTAATGTCTAATTTGATCATTGATGCACGTCATTGATGACCCGAAATCCTCGCAATGGTGATCTTTGACAAAACTGGTTATTTTATGCAAGATTTGATGACCTGGCTATTATGTGGATATATACGATGGAGCCAATATTAATAAAGAAGAATATTATATACCAATATTATGCAGTGAATTTTCTTGACACCTCATATGTGTTTTGATGTAAAGTAAGGTTGCATGTGAGTTTCTCTCCGACGTGTCAATTGGTAAATATTTTCGTCTAGTCAACGTCTGGAATCGCGAACAAAATACAAGAAGAAAGGTGAGCATATTTATTATCCTTATATATTGGTTGATATTTAATAACTCATTTAGTAAGTATTTATATTTAAAATTATGAGGTCTTGAGTTTAAATCTCAAGTGTATTCATATGAGATTTTTTAGAAAATTTAAGGTTATGGGAATTAGTCTCTCTATTTGTGAGGTCAATAATAATAAAATTATGAATTTTGTCTTTTCCTTTTAAAAAAATATTCTTATATATTCAATTTTTCAAAAATATATTAATATTTTTTACTTTTTTGCAATCTATTTCTATAAATTTTTTACAATTTGCTTTTGTAATCTATAAAAAAAAATTATCATTGAAAAATTGTGTTAAAGTGATATGGGTTTCTTTTTTTAATTTAGAGATCTTGAGTAAAATTTTGTTATTAATAATTTTTAAAATTTGATATAGTTGGATGACAAAAAAATAAAATGTAAAAAACAATACTTCTTAATTAATTTGTGCTGAAATAATATAAAGGTGTGGAAGGTGAGATTTCAAGGAAACTCAAATAAAAAGACTACAAATTAAGCATCAAAAGCGACAGCTCCGTTCCTATGTTGATCAAAAAACTTTTAATTGTATCAATATTATATAAACAAACCTAATTGGCAGGTAGGGCAAGAATAAAAAGCCTAATTGGCTACTAAATTTTGACGGTCCAATTCTTATTGGAACAGATTACCCTTGGCAAGAAAAAGAAATTAAGTTCTACAATTTGATCATATGGGCCATATTGACCTTGTTGAAAGCATAAGCCAAGGTTTTGTCTTTCAATTTTTACATTATTGTGTTCTTTTCATGATCTCCAATCTTCTTCCAGGTTCAATTGAGAGCATGTAACAAAATAATTAAGGGTGCTTGTTTGTGATAAATTAAATAAGGTACGTTTCAAGAGATCGGGAGAGAGCATTAATACTCTAATTTTTAAAATAGTTATATACTCTTTGTAAAAAAAATAGATGAATTATATAATAAAGAATAACACGAATTTTTAAAAATAGAGTATATTTAAATAATATAAAATCAAATGAAAAATCATTTACTACATTTTTTTTTGGTAAATACTTTTTTTGTTTTAAACGTGTTTTTTTAAAAAAATTGTTTGGTTTTGTTTGTAAAGGGGTTTTTTTTAATAAAAAGATTGGAATAAGCTGTACGACCCTTCCTCTTGTGTACTGCAAAGGCCCATAAGCGGGACCGATCATTCTAACGTGATATGTTTTATATACAATATGATAGATTCTACAAGAATTTAAAATTGGATAGCTATTTAAGAAATCTACATCTTGAATGTTGGTTGTGGAGAGTGGAGTTTAAATGGTAGTGAATTAAGTACGGCACATGTGGACGTTTATGATGTTTCTAAGCATCACATAAAGTTGCTTATCGACGGAGAAAATTGCGTGCAAGGAAACATATGGGAATATAAGATGACTTCATGGAACCATATTGACCAAGACACCTCTTAGACTTAATTAAATGAAGTTTTTCATTAATTTATTCACTTAATGACAATTTACTATGGTCAACTTTTGGAATTTATTTTCCTTCCCGGCGTTGTCTTTTTTATTGAAAAATGCGAAATTTCCATTTTATTTGTGGATAAACCCAAGCACATCCACATCCTGTCAATTTTGTTTTCAGATCAGGTGATTACCCCGATTGAATTCCTCTCTTTGATTTTCAATTGTGCACATGTATGTTTGAAACTTTTTATATATTTGACTCTTACCAAAGATCAAACTTTCAATTTTTAGTATCGGTGGCGACTCCAATAGAAAAATATTTAAGATTATTAATTTAATTTTTTTATCAATTTTTGATAAAAGCTAAAATGATGTATCAAAAACAAATTGATATACACTACCTAAAAATAAAAATAATGGATCATAGTATCTTTTTTCGAGTCCAATAATTCCATAAATAATTAAATTTTACATGAGTCTGATAATTATATGATTTAATTAATTAATTTATAATTTATTGACATTGAAATTGTCTTCTATATTAAATTATCAAATACTTGATGAACATATTTGTTTTTAATAAATTAAAAAGATATGAATTATAAATTGATATATTATATAATAAATGAATAGTGAAAATAATGCGTATTTTTATACGCTAAAACATATATACGTAAAAATATGGCGGTATAATAATCAATTGCTTTCTCATGTCATCATTTGGTCCCACGCATTAATTTTTTTCTTGCTGAGATCAAAACGTTTACATCTCTACCATTCCAAATCAATCGATCCGTTTTAACCGATGCCAATATCAGCCTTTTAATATAAACAAGAGCAAGCGGATTTTATCTGTCAAAAGAGATCAAAAACTAATTTTTGTTATCTTAATTTCGAGAATGGATAGTGATTATGAAAACAACAAACACACGATAATCATATGAAACACATGATTATCTCTTTCAAACAAGTCTGCTTGTAGGTTGGCTGGAACAAATATATCACGTACATACTTCTACAAAACTACCCCTTCACATGCATATGAAACACAGGGGAAACCCATGACAATGGATGACTTTGAATTAGGGGCAAAATAGTGATTACACATAATAGTTTTGGTGAGTCGAGCAAGTCATAGCAGTCTCTCTACGTATACATAATTAAATTCTAGAAGGCTGCTGGTTCATAGCTAATTTAAGCTGCCATATTAATTTTGGTCAACTAGCTAGGAAGGTTTTGTTTTACTTCTTCCCCAAACCATCACTTAATGTTCAACCAAAAAAAAATTACTAAAATTTTCATTTGGAAGCCTCCAGACCTCCTAGAATTTCAGCCTTAACTATTCCCCTTTTAAAACCCCCACAAGACCAATCCTTAACCCCAACAAACCACCACCAACAACATCACCACTTTGTGTCTCATAAAACCAAAAAACACAAACTCAAGAAACTAAACCACACTCAATAAATTAAACCCCACTTTCATATGGGAACTTTGGTTGGTCATGTAGCTCCTGGTTTTGCCTTCCTTGCGTTTGGTTTTTGGCACCTCTTGAACCACATCAAGCTCCATGCTCAACACCCAAATTCGTACACTTCCCTTCCATGGTTCCCAACCTCAAGAGTCAAATACTTGGAGCTTTTCTTGATCATGGTGGCTAGCTCTATCTCAGTTTCCATGGAGCTCTTTATTGGACCAGAAAGACACCAACCTTTTGACCCAGATGGAACCATACCCTCAAACCATCTTCACAACTTTGAACATTCTTCAATCTCCATGACTTTCTTCGTCTATGCAGCTTTCGCCATCATTCTTGACAAAACCCAACCCAAAGCTCGGTTTGGTTTAACTCAATTTATTGGAGCAATCGCTTTCGGTCAACAACTATTTCTCTTCCACCTTCATTCGGCTGATCACATGGGTGTTGAAGGGCAATACCACTTGCTTCTTCAAATCGCCATAGTCGTTTCCTTAGCGACAACTCTCATGGGTATTGGTTACCCCAAGAGTTTCATTATTAGCTTTGTTAGGTCGAGTAGCATTATGTTTCAAGGTGTTTGGTTGATTCTTATGGGTTATATGCTTTGGACTCCATCGTTGATTCCCAAAGGTTGCTTCATTCACTTGGAAGAAGGACACGACGCCGTTCGATGCTCCGATGAGGAGTCACTTCATCGTGCTAAATCACTAGTCAACATTGCATTCAGTTGGTTCTTGATTGGACTCACCCTTTTTGTGGTGACATTTTATTTGGTATTGGTCAAGTTCTATGG